>PTEX01000281.1:85973-118205 GCA_003342815.1 Eudromia elegans
AAAAAAAAAAAAAAAAAAAAAACACCTGAAGAAGAAATGAATAGGAAGAGAACAGCAAAACAGTTTTAAAAGAGAAAGTAAACACTAATGATGTTATAGTAAGAAAATGTGTAGTTAGGCAATTCATCAGGCAATAATAAAATGATCAATTAACAAGTTTAAAGACTTAAAGTATCTTAAGACCATTCAAAAAAGGCTATGTTTTTTGCCAGTTTCTCAAATGTCTTACCTCCTGCATACATGACAGCCAACATTATTGATGATATCCAAGCTATCTCACTATATGATGTGTGGAAGATTTCCTGTATTTCTTTGAAGAATACTGTGATGGCTTTGGGGAACGCATAGGAAAATCCAATGGAAATAAAAGCCCCAAAGACCACAACCCATCCCCAACCTCCATCTGGAGGTGGGTACTGCGGCGCTGTTACTGCTGGTGGCATTTTCAGGCTAGGTCTCCTTTCCAAAGTGTCTGGAAAAAAAAGAGCAGAAATAGTGTTTCATGTAAATCAAATTTTTGCATTCAGTCATCAACCTCACATATTCAAAAAGAATCATCAGAGCCTCAGACCAATTACAGAGTGTAAATGCCTGTCACAAAAAAAATCTGTCCACAAAAAAGTTTATGTGGCAAGAATCCTTCAAATGTCCTGTTCTGTATGTTATACCTATTCCACACCATTGATCTCAGTCACTGAATTTGTATTTTGCAATTAGTCACTTATTGGAAAGTGACACATTTGTGTGTATAAATTAATGCAGCTCTATTGTCTTCAATGTGGACTTACCAAAGCAATGACAAAAGGTCAATGGTTACTAAATTACTAATCCTAAATTCTGTTTTACTTGCAACTCTTAGAAGTACCACAACAAAATCAACGGCAAGGAGTTTCTGACAGTGTTTTATCATGTGCTATCGGTATCCAGTTGTTGATCACTGTTGAAAGTTCTTCTTCTCATAATAAAAAAGAAATTAAAAGTAAGTTTTAAATTGAGATTTAAAATTACCTGTTTCCCCCTAACTTATAATAATACTGCAATTCTGTACTGTACATATATTTTTAAATTTTCAGTCTGCATATTTATGTTGATATTGCTTGTAGGAACAAGGAGACAGTACAATTTTAATCTTTTTTCACACATTAAATTGTGTCAGGAAATCATTCACTGGTTACCTTATAAACTTTCAACAGCTTTCTTCTAATTTGTAATTTGCTATAGCAGGGGCTTCCTAAGAGGTATCCTACATACCTGCTGAGAGGTACAAGCAGGAATTACATGGAGCTCAAGAAATGATAGGAAATTCACATAAAACCTCCTGAAATTAGTTTTAGGCTTTTATTATCATTCTGGCATCTAAAACCTTAAGCTTACTACATTCAGCATTACCTACTTATAAAAGCTCTAGTCGAGAGAATCTGCATGGTAATTCTGAGATTTTTCCACTACAAGATCCTTTTATTCTGCAAATGCAAATCCAGTGTCCACTTGTGTTTTCCTCTGTGCATTGCAGCCTACACAAAGAGTAGGAACTGATAATTCCACCCTCCTCTCTGTTTCTTTCCTAGGATTTTTTGGCACTTCATTGCACTCAAGAGGTCACCTGCTATACCCATATCTAAATTTAACAGCAGGCGTTAAGTAGGTGGGTTTCCATTATGCATGTGCTTACCAGAGAGTCTCCGTGTAATTTTTTTCCATGCCACTTATGGCACATTCCAATTTGTCATCACGAACTGCATTAGTGGTGGGAGTGATAGGATTGCCTTAACAAAAAAAAAAAATATTAACAGTTTCAGTTTATATTAATCTGTCACGAATATGCCTGGAGTACTCTCAGGGTAAACGGCATGCAGCACTGCATATAATTTATACCAAAAAAACTAGGAAAGTGTTCGTTTTAAGATTAACTGTCACTAGGCTAACCCTGTGATATAAATCCACTGATTCTCCACTTTATTGAAGCTGATTGTAAACATCATCCTTATAATGGCAGACCTCTGTTTGGCATTTAAGTAAACCACAGAGACAACTGACTTGTATATTGGGTTAAAAAATCCCAGAAAATTTGGTTTCTGTATGATATCATATAGACCTGCTGCTGTCAGGAATAGGTATCTGTTCCTTGGTACATGGAGAACATAAATCTTTTCATACCAGTGTCCAAACAGAAACCCCTGGTCTGTAACCTGTTCCTGCTAATGTTGCTCTTAGCTTAATACTAGTCCACTCATGTATATATCAGTAAGGCAAAACCTGAGCCTGTCACTGGAAGAAAATGAACAAAAAGAGATAATTCTTTTTTTTGTTTTAAATCTTGTTTGATCTTTGGTGAATAAGGTCACATTTGAAAGAATGGAATCTCTGAAAATCTGCTATACCTTGTAGTACCCATACCGGACATCAATTACCTTCACAAACACAATTCTACTAATTGGTGTGAAAAGTGGAACCCTTATTCTATGGGTTAACCAAGTGATGGTGAACAACAGAGCTTTCTGCTGACTCAGAAAACAGTTACTCTGCTCAATTAAGTCATCTTTTGGTTACTTCCTAGAAATAAGCTAATACGTAATTTTCCCATATTTCAAAGATTTAAGCAGAAAAATTTTCACCATCATGTAACAACACTTTTATCCATACCATAAATTTAATTAATGTCACACAGTATTAAAGTATTGCTTTCCATAGGTTAAAAAAAAAGCCACTATCAATTTATTGAGAAAGTATTCAATTTTCAAAATATAATATATAATAGTTTTGAAAAATCACTACCACCACATTAGTCAGAAGATAGTTTTTGAAGGATTAAAACATCAGCTCTTTAGGAAGACTGCTGTAGTAAAAGACTGTGTGTTAACTTACACTACAAATTACCCTGTCACAAAGCAGTGGTCTGCATCATCGTATCTCACACCTCCTGTTGCTCCTACAGAGTACAGTTAATAAAAGCCTCCAGGACAGCCCTTTATGATCTGGATGGCCAATTTTAGATTCAGTTAATAAAAGTTGAAAAGGGAAAAAATAATAAATACATGTTTGCACAGAGAGAAACAAAATATTCATTATGTCAGAAACATCAAGTCCAACATCTCAAATATCCCACACCTGCTCAGCAGCTATAAGCAACTTTCTCCTGTTAAATCTTCATTTAATATCCCTGAAAATAAACTCTTCACAGAGCACAATATCTGGAACAATAATATCCCTTGCTATATCTGGAGCCTAACTTGTAGGATTTGAATAGTAAAGAGGGAATACAGACAAGGGCAAAAACTACTAGCAGCCATAATAAAATAGCACTTTGAATAAGTGGATAAAAATGCTGACAAGGGAAGAGATGCAAGAGAGAGGAATGAAGCACTGACAAGCAAAATGTCTTTGCGGCTTTTCAGAGCTCTCAGAGTATATTATGATCTGTGAAGAAAGGGGTATAGTAAAAGATATAAAAACAAACATTTGTGAGCTTTTCATTGTCTTTTTTTTTTTAGTTGAAGGACATAGTGTCCCAGCAAGTTAAAAAAAAAAAGCATTTGCGTAAATATAAAGGTCACTACCAGTGTGCTTAAACAGTCACGCAGTCATGTGAGCTCTATCATGTGCTTAGAGCTAGCAAAGGAGTACTATTCATTCCTATGCTTTTATAGGCAAGCAATGAGTAAAGAATGTGGCTTGCCATCCACACAGAGAAGAAACAGACTGAAGCTTTTCCTTAGTGAACCCATCAATCTCAGTTCTCTCTGTCTGCTACAGGGAGATCGCTCAGCTTTTCCATACCCTGCATCAGTCTGTGCACAAGGATTCTTTCTTCTGAGCCCCTTCTAGTTCTCCTGTATAAATCTCATTTATGTGAGCAGGGAGCATGAACACGGCATGCTGTAATGGGATCTGCATGTATCTACTAATAAATCGTAGGAGAGAAACATGATAAGAGGATGAAATATGCAGTATTTTTATTATATAGAATAAAACAATGGAATGAAAGAGAGGAAAGGATTAAAAGAGAATGAGATAATGAGGAAGATGGAATAGGAAGGAAAGAAAATGGGAAAAAAGACAAAGAAAAAGGAAAGGAAAAAAATTGAAGAAAAAAAAGAGAGAGATTGAAACAACAAGGTCAAACTAAAAAAAAAAAAGCTACAGGCAAATAATGTATCTTGATAACATGCACTGTAGACTTCAGTCAGTCATGATCAACCTGTTCAAACTGCTCATGTACCAATGCTTCATTAATATTCTGGAGCTGCCAGCTGCCAAAATCAGCTACAAATACAACAGCTTGTCAAAGAATATTCTGAAAAGGGCTTATTTTTTTCTTATATAGGGATACTCTGATTTTACTAGGAGATCTTATTTATTTTCTGCAAACATTAGAGTCAGCTCTTCCTTCCCTGCTTGCATTGCAGCTGCCTTGTCCTCTAAGAACCATGAACCCTTGACTCAGCAGCATCCAGTCTACAGCGTAAAAGAGCTGGTATGTGAAAAATCTGTCCGCACTTGCTTTAGAATTGTAGGGATATTTGGCATGAGTGAATGTATTCCACATCCACATAGTAAGTCAAGGACAACAAAGATCTTGGCAAATTTGAACAAATTTTGTTTCATAATATCCCTGTAAGATGATTCAGAATTATCATCCACTTTCAGACATGGGATATAAATGACTAAGTCTTGTAGCAAATCAGTGGTAGAGCTGCAGTGTGGACTAGTGTCTAAGTGAAATGTGAATTATGACTGAGAGTTTTTAGTACATACAGGATTTAGGAGCTCATTAACTAACAAATTCAGATAAATTGTACTGCTTAATACTGGAGTTAGAAGCACAGGTAGGATAGAATTTTTTGCCTTATGGGTCTGAATAGTTCTGCTGCTCTACCTTAACCTAATGAATATTAATCACATTGCTGTATTTAAAATCAATGACTGTGTGATAACATTAGCAAAACAATGAGATATGTAAGAATTAAATTTCTCAAATACAGAAGAAAAATATATTTTTTTTCCTTTTTTTTTTTTTATAAACAGCTTTTTAACAAGTTCCAGGCGGGATATCATTGTAGTGGATATCCCCAAGCAGTACTGCCTTCTGCACTTTTACCAGCTATTCTCATTACTCTCTAAGCAGCAGTTGATATTTTAAAAAAAAATCTTGTTAGTTCTTTGAAACTGGTTTGCTGTGGCTAGGGATTTTGTTGTGGGGAGAGGACGCAGAAAGACTGGTTGAAGGGACCAAGAGAGTTTGTTTCCTCCTCTGATCTCTAACTAGCTCATTGTGAGGCAAAGTAGCTCCTAACAAGCACTACTGCCCAGCCTTGAGGAACCAGTAATTTTTCTGAAAAAGGGTGATAGCAGCATTTCATCTGAATGTCCGTATTCTGAGACTGAGGTGCCTGAAATAAGTGAAAGGTGTATTAAAGATATACTCAGAATCTGATTTTATTTCCTCCTTACCATTAGGGTCTAACCTGTAGGACAAATAGACCCTCTCCAAGAACAAAACTGGCAAAATGTTCTCAGGCTATCTAGCATTTCAGGAAGCCACTGGTCTTTATAAAGTTTCTACTTGTTCTAGATTGACAGGGCTGTGTCTGGGAATTACTTTCTAGGCTTGTATATGACAATAAAGTGTCTTAGTTGACATATATATTATAATCATTTACATTTTGGGGCTTATATTACCATTTATTATTTTTCAAAAAATTTTAAGCAAATCTAAAAACAAAATAAAAAAAGTTCATTAGTTTTATTTGATTTAAAAACCTATTTCACTTCAGTCCAAAGCAAAACATAGCAAAACATCAAATAGTACTAATGCCACCAGAATTTTAAGTATAAAGTTCTATCGTATTCAAAAAAGACAAAGATAACTTTTTTTTCATCTTAAAGAGGGCATGAAGAGATTCTTTCTAAAATTCACTTCTCTGAAAGAAATAGTTATTCAAACCATCAATCATTTATACTTAAGAATCAATATTGTAATATACAATATACAATATACAAGACAAGTATGTGCTTGAAACCAGTGTGGGAAATTAATATCTCCTCAGGCATCCTCGGGCATCCAAAGCAGGCATATCAATATCATTCTTCCAAATGCCTCGAAGGTTAGCAGAGGCAAGCTCTGCAGAGGGAGGCAGAAGGACAGGAAAAGCACATGTTGTAAAATAAAAAGAAGTGAACAAGAAAAATCTCTTTCCTCCTATGGACTGGGGATGTAATCGGCTGATGCATCAGCTGTGTAGATAATTGGATATAAAAATAAAAATTGTTTGCCGAGTTAAACACGGGCGATTGCAGTTGTGAGTTCCTGATATCTGTGAGAGTAGCAAAAGGTGCAGTTCACCTTTGCAAAAAGACTGGTGTAAAGGCTTATTTCAAGTTATTACTTTTTCTTGTTTAAGGACTTAATATAGGATTCCTAAGACCATAGTGAGTTCTACATTATAAGATATTGATTATAAAAAGCAAAAATTTGCTCTGTGTAATCAAAATCCCATTCACACTAAGGTGTTTCATCAATTTTTAAACAGAAGTTGAAGATTATTATCATTAAATATGTTACTAAAAGTCATATTTGTACAGAACTATAACTTCCTTTTGAAAATATAGTATTGAAACTACAATTGTGATTCCATTGAGTTTACATTTTCAGCATTAGACTCTGTTAACCTCTCTCACTATCTATCTATCTATCTATCTATCTATCTATCTATCTATCTATCTATCTATCTATCTATCAGTGACTGCAGAGCCAGGAGACAGGTGACTAATAAAGTTAATTATCAGAACTAATGTCAATGCATCATTTACAATTCCTAGGAATTCTGTGTGCTTGTTTGTTTGTTTGACACGTTGTGATGATGCACTCTCCTGGGAAACCATCATTGAAACTTTTGAAAACTGTTTTGTATTCTCATGGTTTGAACTTCCATTCATCCCATCTTCTGGCTTTATGCTTCCTGACTTTAAGAGCAACTTAAATGACCAGCTTACTCTGGATAACTAAAGGTCTAGATAATTACATTTAAGTGAAATGAATTTAAACCAAGGTGATTACAATTCTGATTTAATTACTTCAAGGAAGTAGTCAATATTTTATTGTACTAGTAGTCAATTGCATCTAGTCCAGAGAATTTGGCACCCCACACAAACTGGAATGCACCTAAATTCAATGTTGTTGACTAAATTGAAAATATAACTGATCCTGTCTAAAGAATTAACCAGTTTTAATAGTAAGTTGATCAAAGTTGATTAAAATTGAAAAAACTCCTAAAACTAATAAAAAAAAAATCCCAAACTAGTTTTAAACTCAGTCAACCCCATTGTTTATAGCAAAAAGTGTTGACTGCCTGCACTGCAAGAACACTGATACACTTTGTTTTTAACCACTGCCATCATACTTCCAGAAGTACTCTATGAACTTTAATTATTATAGTTAACCAGCTTTATTACCTCCTCTTTAAACTTACTAGTGCAACCCTTCGCAGACCAATTTTGAACTATTCCCAGTATAAACCTTCTCAGTATTGAGCTCCTTAGACACTGACATTGGATGAATGCTAATAAGAAAGAAGGATATCCAGAATAACTGAAATTACTTCAAATAATCTGGAGTTATATGTTTGATATATACTTTTAAGAGTTCTAATGTTTAGAGTGAGGGAAATTATATTTTCACATATTTGTATTATTTTATAAATGGAAAAAGGTTTCTAGTCAGTGCTAATGGAGCTCTCTGCACAGCTGTTTCATGTTGCTTGAAATACAAATAACATAATCTTTCCACAGCAGCAGATTTTCCATTATCAATAATAAGAGATATTAATTTTAATATCACTCTCTCAATTCTAAACTCTGCAAAAAAAGGCTAGTCTATTTCTTCTGCAATTAGCTGGTTTTCACAAAGCAGAAATTTCTTGATTCACAATCAAAATTCCTATCTCTTTACATAAAACTTTAATTTGAAAGTGACAATATTTGATCTATTTATTCCTGCAGATAACATTCATATCCATCTATCAGTTTAATGTTTGTTTTTATGAAGATGCATTAGATTCCAATTCAAAGTCTGCTGATATAAATTTCCATAAATGTTACTGAAGTTACTGTGTCCTCATTGCAGTGCTCTGAGGTTAGAATCCAACTGCTGTCTTCTGTGCTGCAGCACTCAGGAAGCTTTCTGCATATGTCCAACCAGTGGCCTAAATCACGGCATGGAAGTATCAATCTCACACATACTGAAAAAATATTTTTCTTCTGTGCTAGTACAGTGTATGGCTCCCATGGGTGGAAATAGTTACTATTGCTTAAGTCTCGGTGACAGCTACTTAGATTATGTAATAGGAAGTAAACTGATCTAGATTCTGTCCCTAGGAACATATGACTGGAATCAAATAACAACCCACGGCTGGAAAATAATTCCAGACTACAACATCTTATCCAGATTTGAAACTTCAAATATTCCTGCCAGTTTGGAAACTATTATTGGTTTAAGAAATATTTTCTATGTTATTAATAAAATGGGTACTGCTTCTGATGATATAGAAACTTTTAAAAGTGTGAGCAGGGAGATCTAATGATTTGTGTATTTAAAGTACCAGAAAAATTGCAGTCAGTTGGACACTACTAAAAAAAAAAAAAAAAAAAAAAAAAAGTAGAGAAAACCAAAATGAACAGAACCATCAAAACCTACAGTGAGGAAAATGCCTCTTAGAAGAAATTACTTAGTAACTATTATAACTTGGAAAAGCCAGAAAAGTCTGAAGTCAGAGGCTGTTTCATTAATGCAAATTTTAAATGTTTTGTGAGAGCTGAGCCATCTATTTTTACAAAAACAAATTTCCAACATACAGATAATACAAAGTGAAAAAAACAAATCAATACAGCTGTCCTCATAAAGGTTTGATCTCTGAGTCTTTTCTGTGCATGAGGATTATTGTGTGAGCCACTAACTCCAAGCACAATAAAGCCAAAAGAAAAAACAACCTAGGGAACATTCAAAAATTACGTAAACATATTAATCGAGCAAAAAACATAAAAATAACTATTTCATCTATTTACCTTAACAGAACGTAGCAGAGATGAAAACTTTGTGTACGTTTATAAAGAACTGATGTTAGAGATCAACTACTGTGTCCTCATAAAGCTAAGTATAAGAACTCTAAAAATGTTTTCTGTTTCTGCATGTTTTCGTCCAGTCATAGTTTACCTGACAGTTTTCTCAAGGTGGAAATATGAACTGCCATTTTACTAATCTTACAACAAGCCATTGCAATGACTCTGAAAAAGCAAAATTCTAGAGCAAGGTTAGGCTGCTTGCAAATCTACAAGATAACAGGCTAATATAGTGCTCATATTTGGGGCATTCTGGGGCCATCCTTCAAGATGTGTTTCTTATCCCTTCTTTCATACAGAAATGAGATTTTTCAGAGAATATTTAGGACTCTGCCAGGGGTAGGTAACATCACAACCACCTAGCAATACTAAAGTAGACAAATACATCCAGATCACTCAAGTTTTAGTCTGTCTTTCTTATGCTAGTATTTATACTAACAAGAGATTGTAGAAGAAATTTGATTTTTTATTAGACAGTGCATGACTTGAAACAGAGAGCTACAAAGATGGGAAAGTATTTGTTCGGCACAGTGTAGCTCAACCTAGCTCTTGATGGCTAGGTTGTGCAACAGCCACATTAGCTCAGTATCCCACCTAGGCAAATTAAATTCTACACGAATAACACTGCACTTTGCTATGTAAAATAAGAACATGTATGATGTTTATTTGTCCAGTATGGAAGATAATGATAAAAAGTCTATTTGAAGTGTGTACCAAAACTAATATAATTTAGGCAATAACAAGGGTTTAGCATAAACAAATACATGGAAGGAAGACGTTAGGTTTCTATTTGATTTTCATGAGAAGGAAAGGGATGTTTAATTGCAAACTTACTATGTACTTTGTCCAGTGTTAATAAGGTGACCTACTGATATATATACAAAGAAACTTTAAAGACCGAGACAATTTAATCAAATTCTAATGTGTACTCCACCACCTATTGTGAGAAACTGGACATGGGTAGATCAAAACCATCTCTTGTCTGTTATGGAGTACATTTTTTACTATCACAGCACATACCTCCCAAAGAGCATATCACACGGTTGTACTTCTTCTAGAGGTGAAAATTCTATGGCTAAAATATATTTGAATAATTTGCAACAAACCCTAGAATTCATCTAGGTTAATGTTAAATCATATTGTTTATAGCTATATCATCTTCAACATTTTATTCCACAATTTACTAAGTCCTGATAGAATGTCCAGAATATATGTATCCTCATCTATCATAGTGTCATTGAAGATTGTTGAATGCTTGTAGACCCAAAGAGATGTCAGGACATCTGCAGCAAGTGAAGGATGCCAGAGAAGGTCTAAACAATTCCAAAATCCTTCCTCTCTCATGCTGGCATAAGGAGTTGTTGAAGATTCTAGAAATCAGATGTTTATTTTTCCATATTTGAATGTTCCATTATAGATTTTCCATTAAATCCAGCATTGTTATTTATTTATGTTATTTAACCTATATAACATCCTGTTTCTCTAGCTTACAAGAGTGGCATGTTATCTGCAACTTTATTTTTTTTCAGAGCATAAGTCTTTCAATTAGAATTTATCATCCTTATTAATCTGTTATGAAAGTAGTCATCTCAAGGAATAACATTGCTTCATTATTCAAAGGTAACAATATAAACCCACAACAAGATGCACATTTTCTGATATATGTTAGACTTTAACTGTAGAACTTATCTCAAGTACAAAAGTGCTTATTTGGCCTTCCTTGCCAAGAACAAAAGCAGAAGCTCACGAATATTAGTTTTTATATTTCAACATCATGACAAGAAAAACTTTAGATTGTTCTCCCATTCCATGTGGTAACATACTGTAAAGCAAGTCTGTCTCATCATTATTGAGACTGTAGATCAGGAACTTAAAATTCTCAAACTTCCACTATAATAGGTGCAAGATAAATAGCAGGACAGTTTACGTAAATGTGTAGTAAATGAGAGATGAAATATAAAGATTTCTCTAGTTTTGGCATGATTCAAGTTAGCAAAAGGGCAGTGTAAAAATATTCACACAAGAAACCAGGTGAATCATATTTACCTGGAAGCTTAATAAATCAAGAGCAAACCATATTGAATGAAGGGCACTGGGCACATCAATCTATGCAATGACTCTGTTGTCACTTCCAGGATAGAAGTTTAATCAGTTCAGAAGCAAAAAGTCATGAGTCATGTTTTTCATAGTGACAAATAGATACACATATACACTGGGCTGCGTATTTGCTTTATAGATTTATAATTTCTTCTGAAGGTCACCATATACACAAAAAATAGTTTAGCAGGTTTTTTTACATGTAAAATTGTTCCTAATGTATAAAAATATATGCAGTGTACTCCACATATCTAAGCTTTTTGTCTTGATAACAAGGCAAAGAGGCAGTAGTGGAGTTTTATAATTCTCAAGGTTTTTCCTTGAGAATGCAATACAATGCTGGGATTCACAGCCTAAGAGCATTATAGTCTACTGAAAAATATTCTTTCTGTCTCGAAGGCAATAACACTTTTCTTTATACACAAAACTGCCAACTTTGGGGAATGAACTTTTTCAGAAAACTCTTAAAGACATACGGCTGACTTATTTGTGTTGAAGTTTTAAACCATAATCCTACATAAGTACGCACAAATTTTGCTTTCACATACAGTCCAAGTGAATTCAATGAGGCTCAGTTCAAGGGGCTGAACTGCAAATCCGTATTTCTAATTGTCATTTAGCTAGTGCCTTCCTCAGTCAATAGCAGCAGATGAAACAACAATAACCTTCTGGAATGACTGGATTTTAGTAAGCGTTTTTTCCTTACAGATTCTTTTCCTAACACACTTTCAGCATTTCCTTTCACTTTCAAAATATTGCCAGATTTCTCAGTGAAGATTATACTTGTTTTGATCTGTTTGATTCAAGCACAGCATTTTTGTTCTGTTAAACTTATATTTTCATTATTTCTTTTATTTTGTTTACTAAGCATCAGATTTGCTTGCTTTTTTCATTCTTTTCTTTCTTTTCTTTTTTCTCTTTTCTCTTTTTGTAAGTTATGTAGAGTGAGGTTTATTTTTTCAGTCAACAGCATTTTTATACTAAGGGACTGGGTAAAAGCTGGGTAAAATGATTTGTCTTAGCTAACCCTAAATTTGAATGGCCTTGACACATAGAAATAATTAATTGCCTCAAAAACTGTCTCTAAAATGCTACATAAACTTAATGCAATATTTATATGACAAAATAATTCACAGGACGACAAAACAAAAGTTGCCTTTTTATACTTGTGCATCTCAAAAAATTCAAATGTATTTAGGTAATAGTGTCTCAGAAGTGTAATTTGAATGCACAGAATTTTTAACATATTCATTGTGGGTAAATGTGTGATTGGTCTATAGAATAGAGCTGAATGTGGAAAATGCAGCACTGATAAGCTTTGATTTTTGGGGCCTTTACCAACATAAAGGAGAACTGAGAAAGGACAGAGTGATTGAATGTATCTGTTTAGGTTTCTTTAGCAAATACCAGAATGCTAAAGGATGAAGCAAATAGTGCTGTTTTCATCTCCAAAGCTTAAGTGAAGCTATGACTCATCTTCTTTGCAAAATAAAATGTGATTTTGAGGAGAAGCATATGAGACACTGTCTAGCTTTGCAGATTTATGAGTTACTCATTGTCTCTAGTTTCTTTATGTTATATATCTGACCTGAAGCTGCCTTAGAAGTTTAGCTGCATTCTATAAATTCTTGAATGCATGCACAGTGTTAAAAACACATACGTGATAATATAGCTACTATTCTCATCTACAATGTCATACATATTTTAATACTAACTTAACACAAATAACTATTTATTTTTCCATTAATCTAAAGAAAAACTTGAATTTTTCTAGCAATATTCCGAAATAAGAATATTGTAAAATACAGTCATATGCTGCTTCAGATCTCTAGACAATTATTTAAATGCAAACAACATTGTAATGCAAAGACAATGAACAAATTCTCTTACAAAAAGAAACAAATATTTCCTGATGTATCATTGTATTTCAATCATAGTTCTGGAAGAGATGCTTGTCCTGTACAGTGTAGTCTGCCAATTCAATAAAACACTAGAAAAATAATAGAGTAGAATGCCAAAAATTCATTCAAAACTTTGAAGTGACTGAGCAATAGTAATGATGTTGGCATGAGCTAGGTTATAAGGTTATACATATATCTCACATGCAGTATATATCCACACTTTTTAATAATGATGTAGCTGCACATTACTTTAAGAAAATGTGGGGGGTTTTTGTTTGTTTGTTTGTTTGTTTGTTTGTTTTTGTCCATTAACACAGCCAAGCACTCACTGGTTTGCTCTGATATATCATACATACTTGCTCTGATGTGAAACAATATAATATTATCTTAGCATATGCTGCCATGTACCTACCAAAACATTGCCAATGTTGCCAATAACACACTTGAACTACAGCAGAGATGGCTCTAGGGCACACAGGCATAAAATAGCTGCTATATAATCCCAGATAGAGTTTTTACCCTGATAGATTACAGAGAAAGATATATTTAACAATAACAATAACAATAGCAACTGGTGGTAATTTTAGTTTTTTGTTTTTTTTTTTTTTCTGGATAATAATGCTATGCAAGTAGGTGTGTGTGAAAAATATGGAGCCTTTCAGAAATATGATATGATGTTTATGTTATAGGTAATAGATTTGCCCAGGAAAAGAAAAGAAGCACAGAGATGTACTGAGTTTTTCAAGGTCCAGGTTAGTTCTCTCCCTAGAACTTTCATCTCTTCTACTCAAATATGAGTTGATTGGTATGTGCCAAGTTGAGAGAAATATGTAATTTTTTTTTGCAATTTCTTTTTTTAAAATAAATTCTACTGAATTTATTCTTTCATCTTAATGATGATTTTTCAAGAGCTGTATTTATCATATGAGTAATAATGATATATCTGGCAGTTTTTAACTACCCACATTACTTGGAAGCATAGTCTTCTGGTAAAAGCAATAGCATAGGTTTCAGATGAGCTGGACTTAT
Source organism: Eudromia elegans (assembly GCA_003342815.1). Taxonomy (NCBI): domain Eukaryota; kingdom Metazoa; phylum Chordata; class Aves; order Tinamiformes; family Tinamidae; genus Eudromia; species Eudromia elegans. The sequence continues at coordinate 100,115 of PTEX01000281.1, forward strand.
TCTCTGAATTTTATGATATTGCAACATTCTTTTTGTAAATTTAGGAAAGCCTTTCAAATGTCAGTTTGACACAGAGCTTAAGAATTTATTTCAATTAAATATTTAGATATCAAAGATTTGTAAACTGTGTGTTCGCATCTAATATATGCATATCTAACACAGCAGAATGTGAATCACTAGAGGAAAGCTTAAAGCAATAGCACATCTGCTCCTCCAAAGCAGCACCCTCTCCAGCCCAAACTAAATTTTGTTCACACTTGCACTTCTATTGGACAAAGAATATGAAATTATTTATTCCAAAATAGAATAATTTTATCAAGGAGGAATGGCAATGTGCTCCTGAACTATCTCATCACTGAAGTATTCTCTTGAAATGGAAAAAATGGCTTTGGCTAAAAAGTTATTGCATAGAAAACAAGCTTGAATATTAGCGGATGTTCTGATCACTGTGATGGTAGTTAAAGAAGTCACCTAGCATGGCCAGTGTCATCTAGCATGGCCAATCATGTTGCACCATACTGATTAGATACACTGTGAAAATACAGAACAGTTCACACCTGCCTTTTCTGCTTACTTAACAGATCCTAAGGGGAGTTAGACTCAAGTTATCCAGTACAATGCAGACACAGACATCTCTGAGTAGGCCAAAAAGCAAAATTTTAGAATCTTGAAACAATTAGGAAGAAAAAATAATGACCTTCTAAGTCAGGTAGAAGCTGTTCAAGGTTTTGAGCACGGAAGTTTGGCATTTGGAAGCTCATATTCCTTTCTGTATGACGCTTTTATCCCTTTCTGTATCAAACTTTACTGTATTAGATTAAGGGGTGATAAGAACTGGGCAAATACATTTTCCTTAATCTAGAACTGGTGGAAAGAGTCTATCATGGAAAGCTGACTGTCTGCAAGACAAATAAAAACCAAGGCCATTTTGTAGGGTCATGAAAATCTCTAAGTGCAACTGCTTCTATACAATCAATTCTGCTAGCTTTACTTTATCCATTAAAAGAATTCAATAACTAGTGGGGTTTTTGTAGACCATATTGCCTATTGACTTCTTCTACTCAGTCTTCATTGGGAGAGCACTAGTTATGCTTCTCAATGGCAAGGTCTTTAACACTGTATTATTTTTGCCCTTGAAAACTGTCTTTTGCAAAAGCCAATGTTAAAATCTGTTTAATCTATCTACATTTTCAAGTGTTTATCACTGTGGTGCTGTACCTGGGTGGTGTAAAGATTATAAAACAAGAGAAAGACTGCCTGCAGGTAGGCAGTAAAATTTATGTGCTTTGAGTACTGTGATATCACAAAATATCTTTGGAACAATCAAGGAAGAGAAAAAAAGATAAGAAACTGCACAAAATGAGTGTGGTAGTACGGGCTTAACACCAAATTCAAAAACATATTTGTTTAATTTTTAGTTCATAATAAATTCAATAAGATTTGGGTAAAGAATCAAAAATAATTATTTTATGAAAGTTGTCTTAATCTTAAAATTATAAAAATATCTTGATGCTTCTCAGTAATTTATTTCGTAACGTCCAAAAACATTCCTTACAATAAAAAAGGGAAAAAAAAAGTCTGAATTCAGTGATAAAGATCCATTTGAAAATACTCTTTCTCCTTCTTTCTTTCTTTCAAAAAAAATAGATTTTTAATTATAACTTTCTTATTTGGTCTAGCACTCTTGTTTGAGATTTATGGATGCATATATTTTGTAGCAGGAATAATAATGAGTCTTTTTAGCACGAAAAGAGACAAAAAGCATTAAAACATTCCAATTGAGCAGAATTTTTAGTGATATAAATCTCATAAAACTTTAAAGCCAATGCTTCAGACTTTACAAAAATATTCAATATAAAGTTGGCAATTTCAATGCCAATCACATTTTTAACTAAGAGTGAATTAAGCCTAGTAACAGTAATTATATAATAGCAAATCTCTTTACACTTCATCCTGGTTAGTTCCCTAACCAAAACAGGGATGTATCTTTTTCTTTATTATTATGAAGTTCACAGATTCCTTCTTCATTAGCCCAAGTGGGAATCCAAAGTCCAAACTCTTCTGTTGAACAAAATATTATATATTGATTTTGGAATTTCAAAATCATTATGCTGCAGAAACTTACTTCTTTTACTTGTTATAGATGAAAGAGGTGATCTACAAAATGTCTGGTATTCATCTCTCCAGTATAAAGAGAAATTAAGTTTAGAGGAGAAATTAAAGTCAATTACAACTTCCGTGCTACACACCACTTAGCTGAAATCACAGACATACGCAAATCCCATACACTGTGCTCTAGTCCACGTATTGTCCATTTGTGCTCTGCAGTAAGAAGAAGTGTTTGTTAAAAGAAAGAGGAAGAAGAGGAGGGCAATTGGCCTATTTATTTTCCTTGCCAGAGTAGAATTTACTCTGAAGAAAGAAAAATCTACCATAGCAATGCAGGAAAACATACTGAAGAATCATAATACCATGCTTTCTTGAAGCCTCAATCATATTTGTCATCTATTCTGCTTTCTCTACTCATCACACTCATCTTCTTTTTTGTCCTATGTTTTTCTAATATTTTAATATCTGAGCTCACACCAAGTGATACAGCAGGAAGACTTAACTGACATCTCAGACAAAATATTTGGCATCACAGCAGAAACGGTCACCTTCTAGCCTCGTGACTAGAGGCTTTGGTTCACCCTCATTGACCCTGCCTGCACTTATACTCTGTGTTAAGCCATGCAAGAATATGGGGAGAACTATTACGCAAGAAAATGTAGGCAGACTCACGTTAATCACACACACCTGTTATAAAATAAGCAATCACTTCTCCCTTTTCAGTGGGATTTGCTTAACTTCATGGTCATTTAGTTTCCTCTCTCCTTCTGTTTTCTTTTTTTTTAGCCAAATCAGAAAAAAAAAAATCTACATTTTCACACATACAAAAAAAACAGGTATATCTCTTTTGCATAGTATAGCACAACCACAGGTATTTTAATAAACTATTTTCACTGTCAACAAAAAATAGTAGACTGTGACAGCCAGAAATCCTTGAAAACTTTAGCAGTTCCAAATGCATGTGTTTCGAATCTTTTCTGGGAAGATTCTCTTCTTCCCAGAAAGGAAGGAAGCTCCAGAAGGAGCTGCTATTTAATTTTAATGAGACTGATGGCAGAACAGAACATTGTCTAATGTTTGATTATTGAAAAATAATTTTAAAGACAGAACAAATAAGAATTAACATAAATTGATGAAATTGAAAATTAATAAAAAAAAAATCTAGATTTTTTGAGTCATTCTGACTGGCTCAGGATGATCCAAAGTCTACATTTGTGGTGATTTCAATGGAAGGCAGAAAAGCATCTTCAAAAAAACTGCTGCAAATATGGAACTTCATTTTAAAACTGTTAGTAATACGTAAATAACTATAACTACATTTACAGAACCACTTGTTTATACTTTCTAAAACTACAAATAAATATTTCAAAATATCTTTATTTAGCTCTAGTAGTGAATAAATGGATATACTTAAATAAATGGAGTGTGGAGAGTATCACCCTGCACTTTTTCCGATAGCTGCTCTCCCCTCATATGACCAATGTAGAATGCCTCTGTGGTTCTGGGAAAGAACTGGCACACTAAACAATCTTCAACTGTGAAATCATTCAACAGATTTTGGAAAGGACAAATATCTGGGCCAAACTGCTGGTTTTTATTTGACAGAAAGAATTTCAGATTCTGTTCTTCATCTTTGCCTTTGACTAAACAATATTATAAGGAGTATATAACATAATTTCTATCTCTATCCATCTTATAACTCTCCAGCTTGTTCCCAGGAACCCAGCACATACCCAGCTGTCTTTCTACAAGAAAAAGCCTCATTATTTCCTGCAAGAGATAAGAGTTGTATGGACTTCATCCCACATAGGTTCCCCTTTATGGGCCCTTTATGCTAGTCCATAAAGACTTTTGTTAGCTCCACAAAGATCAGGTATGATGAAGGAAACTCGGCATCAAAAAAGGCTTTTGTCTCGAACAGAAACTCTGATCCTGAATCAAATTAAAGCAGGAAGACTCAGGAGTTTTGTAACTAGCATGCACAAGATAGAGACATCTTCTGTAAACCTTTGTCTTCCCCTCAATTTTGAGGTTTTATACATAGAAAAGAAATAACAAATCTTTATTCTTGGAACATAATTGTGAAAATCTTTTCACAGATCCCCTTAATACAGTCTCCCATAACAAAATAAAAATTAATTTGGAGGCATTGCTTTTCCTCCATGATGTCTCTGAAACAAAAGTTTCAGAACTTCAAGAAGTGTTAATGTTGATGCCAAAGTAGTTAAAGCAATTGATTGATGTAGTTGAATAAATAAATAATAATAATAAAAACAAGTATTACTAAAAGCCTAGAAATTATTTTTCCAGCTCACCCTCTGTTTGAGATATGGCTTGTGCATGCAAATAAAAAAGAAAGTTGTTATAAAAATATATATATATTCTCAATAGCTGAGTTTTAAATTAGAGAAGACTTTTAAATATGACCCAGGATTTTATGCATCTCAGTTCCTAAATAATCAAATCATGTTATGACAAAAAGGCCTTGGTTTCAGAAACTGTAGAAAGCTTATATTGTGTAAAGTAATACAATATAATTACTATGATGCAAGGTAATTGAAATCTCATTCTGTTTATGCAACACTTCAAGCAAGTTTCTCATGGAGAAACTTATACTATCAAAAATACAGTGTATTTTAAAAGCAGATATTGTGATACAGATATTCGCATCTGAATAAACTCCAGCATCATCTGATCCTAAACATTATGTGAGTTGTAAAACTTCTAACCATTTATGGGTTGATTATCCAGATTGTGGATTGATGCTGCCTAGACCTGGCATATTTTTGCCTGAGATTTTCTGGGCAAAAATATGAACATCTGTTTTATGTGACAAAGAAATAGTGAGTATAAACAATTGAACTGCAAGAGATCATTGCATATTCAATAAAATAAAATAAAATAAAATAAAATAAAATAAAATAAAATAAAATAAAATAAAATAAAATAAAATAAAATATCTGGATAATTGCTAAAAGCCCTAAAACTAAGAATCAAAAAGTTTTCCAGATTAGCAACAAGGACCTAACCATCAGAATATTATGATCTGAGAGATGAACTCAGGTGAGCTGCAATACAACTGGTATAAAATACACAAAGGAGGCCTTCCTCCATCTTTTCTAATAACCTGTGTAATATTTACATGTTTTATCAGCTGAGTTTATTTCCTTTTGGTAATCCCATTTACCCTCACTCATTCTTACTTCCTCAGTCACATAACCATTTGCATGATGATATATATTATAAATAGCATTTAGAAAAAAGCATTTTATCATTATATAAGCTTACTTTTTTTTCTCTGAAGCCACAAAAATTATTTCATTTAGAAACTATCTATTAAAGCAGAGATTGTAAAGCAGTAGTGAAGTACTTTTTCTGGAAACATTTCAAATCTCAATGGCACGTCTTTTCCAAAAAATGTTTAAAGTTCTATCATCTGCATCAGCAGTAAATGGAAATAACTGAGACTGATTGGTTGATGACCTAAAAAAAACCCAGACTTTTTTCAGCATCTTTAAAACTTTATCCTGACAAACTTTACAGGTCTGTGGACCAAACAGTGCTTACCTAAATTTATGCTTTACAAAACTTTTTTCTGTCCTCAAAATACAAAACCCTCTGCTACTGCTTTAAACGAGTGACTAATAGTCTGTAAAACCTGACAAGTAAGTACTTTTTATATGAACTGAGTAACTGGATGAACCACTGTCAGCGAGCTGAATCCAAATAAGTGAACCAAGTCATTCCACACTATATCAAAACTAAAGCACAATTTTCCTACTTGCATGGTATGCCTCTGACAAATACAACTTGAGGTTTCCAACAACAGACATGCTGTTATTATGGCAACTGTACAATGTAATAAAAGAAACCTTGTGAAAGTCACAGATAACTAAAGTTGAAAGGAAAAACATAGTGCTCATTTGCTTTTCAAAACCTGGGCTTACTATGAGTCTTTGAAATATTTTCATGACTGTTTCTCATTCTGTAGGCTCACCAACAATAAATAAATAATCTTTTATTAGTATTATAGGTGTATACACAGGATGGTAGATACTGAAATGAGAATTTCAGCAGTCTTTAGACTAGAATAATGTATTGATCTTTGATTATTATATCCTGATAGCATCATTTGACTATTATATCATGATGTCATCAATCTATCATCTTTAATGACTCTATCCATATTTACAGGACATAGAAAAGAAATAAAGTTGGTCCTCTATTCACAAAGATGTTAGGATGTGGAAACAGAAAAAGGTGGATGTATCTTTGAGACTTCCTAATTGTTTAAATAAGTAAGGCACTTCTGGTTATTCATACAAAGAATGTGAATTCATGGAAAGTAGGAGATATATGGGAAAAAAGTAAAGTGTATAGGATTTTAAAAGATTAAATTCAGTAGAAAAAAATAGAAGAAATGTGCTGATAAGTTACAATAGGTAAATTCTGCAGCAGTATGAAAATAGTGCATTTTTAAAATTATAATATTATGAGATTTTTCCCAGCATCTCCTCCCAGAAGTGCTGTTTAAGAAGATTTTATGGAAACCTAGAATTTCTAATGATTAAAAAGGATTTTCTGCTTTGATTAAGCTCAATCACCTATCTCTACTGCTCAAGCAGTCCAACAGAAAAGATCAAGAAGTGGCTAAAAGCACGTAGCTAGACGCTCTTGACTCATGTGATAGGTTCAGAAAGATCTTCTTTCCAGTTCATTCCATATTGATTATATTTCAGAAATTGTAGTACTCAAAATAACAGAATAAGCAATTCTCAGAGGGCAAACACAGCTATATTCAAAGACTATCCTGCCAAAAAATAAAGGAAGTAAGCATTCATGTGAATAATTCTTCCTAATCTTTTAGATATTGAGGTATTTGAGAAATCAAAATCTAGCTCACCGGTTTGAAATTACCCACAGCTTCCTTAGCTTGTGGGTTTTTTTGTCCACTATCCCGTATATGTGGACATGGGGATATTGACAGCAGGATATTCTGTGCTTATTGTTAAAATCTCATGTTTTGCAGAAAAATCATATTACATAACTCTTTTCATACTTGTTTTGTCAGGAATCCACATACTGGACTGGCAGACATTTAGAAAAACAGTTGTTATATGTGAACGCACAATACATCCAACTTAAACACTTTACTGATGCTGGACTCTCTTATTGCATGTGCAGTGTATAACCACTTGGCACATTCTCAACCTGTCTTGAATCACAAATGCCTCCAAACAAAAAATATGCCTTTGGCCCTCAAAACGTGTGAGATCTCCAGGAACAGAGGTTCTTGATTTCCCTGTATTAATGCTTAAAAAGAAGGCAACAAATGGCAGACAACTAGATAAAATAAATCTATAGGTATACAGTATTAAATTTTGCTGGATAAGGTCATCACAAGTCTGTGTATTTAGATGAGGATGGAGAAAGAAAGGGAAAGGAGGAAAAAAAAAGAACAAGAGAAAGGAGGAGAAAAAGAGACGGAGAGTAATACTGCAGAAAGAAGGAAATCAACTGTCTTTCATTGAGTATCAACAGACAAGGAAAAAGTTTTAACTTTTGGATTATTATGCAGGGAAGGAGAGATGCAGAATTTATACTCAGCTACAGAAATAAGATTCTCTAGTGAGATAAAGACATTAAGACATATCAACATTTTTATGAACTTGAGGTTAAACTCTCCTTTAGACACATCTACATATGAAATTAAAGGCTCCTTAAGAATGTATACTAACAGCTACCCTAATACTCAGATGCAATTTTGTGGATCAGATGATAAACAATTGTAATGAATGCATTTCTGTCACTGATATTTTGCATTTCGTTATGTGCAATACTTGTATTTGTGAAGGATTCACTTCTGCAATTTCTCTTTAAACCTTAGATTTTAACTGTACAACCCCCAAGAAATCATCAGTCTTAAAGTATGATTTGATTACACCCAGCTAGTACTATTTTCCTCAAACAGATTATAGCTGCAATCAGAGTAACTTTTATTTTGGAACAAATGACATTTTCCCATCTTAATACACGCTAGACTGACTCTGCTTTGTCAGTCTGCTTAACCAACATTGCATAAGAATACTAGGTCCTTGAGCCTAAAATTATGTACATTTGCTTGGCATTTTCTTCTCTTGCAGTGATTGCTAAATTCAGTTGCACTATGCAGACAGATGATAGTACATAGGACTAATCTAAACCATTCTTGCGTAGTTAGAAATGAACACTATGCCATCACTTTGAACAAATAAAGTAGCTACCAAGGAACAAGAAAAAATGTGTCTTATATCCCAATTTTTTTTTTTTTTTATAAAACTCATTAAAATTACTGGAATCTGCCTCTGAGCTCTGCCATTTAGCCAGTTATCAGTCCACTCCACTGTCTGCTCATCTAGCCTGCACTTCCTCAGCTTGCCTGTGAGGATATTATGGGTGATGCCTGAAATCAACATCCACTGCTCTTTCTTCATCCACCCAGTCAGTTATTCCACAACAGAAGAATATCACATTGGGTAACTTCAATTTTCCCTTTGTGAATCTATTCTGACTACTCCTGATCACCTTCTTAAACAATATCCAACTGCTCCATCACTTTTGAGGGATGGAGGTGAAGCTGATTGGCCTGTAATTTTCTGGATCCTCCTTCTTCCCTTTCTTGAAGATTGGAGTGACTCTGCTTTCTTCCAGTCTTCAGGGACTACTTCTGACCACCATGACCTTTCAAAGATGATTGAGAGTGGCTTTGCTTTGTGTTGTTGAGGGACCTTCTCCCTCAACACTCCTAGGTGTGTCCCATCAAGGGTGTATGGACTTCTGTATGTCCAGTTTGGTTAAGTGATCCCTAACAAAATTGTCTTCTACTAAGAGAAAGTCTTAAATATTAATTTTACTCTAGTTATATATTTCATATTGATTGATAAAAATGGGTTTCACAGTAATTTGAAAAGAGAGTTCATGACTATTGCAGAATTCTTAATCTATGGAGATACATTTATGATTATCTCATTCTTTATATTGAGGTTAAATGGGTCGTTTGAACTGAAGATTAAGGGCATATCAGTTATTTTATACATCGCAATGATACTAAAACTCAACTCATACTCTCATAAAAGTCCTTCTTAAAATAAAATGAAATAAAATAAAATAAAAAATAAATTAAAAAATAAATTCAAGTCAGTTATGATACAGATATAAATATTCCAGACACTTAATAGTTCTTTCACTATAGCATTCATTTTAGTACATTACCACTGATGGCCTACTTATGACTACTGATTAAGAGCACTTGTCGTGACAAATTTAGCTTTTTTTTTTTTTTTTTAAGATTCCTAATTTGTTAGTAAATGAATTTCCTTCTCTTTCCTTCATCTTTTATTTTACTCTTTGATATATATGAGTATGGATGAAGGTGCATAAAATGAAACTGAAACTTCCTTCTTCAAACTGTGCTTAGACTTCTGATTTGCAGAAGGTATAATTATGCTTATGCCCTCATGCAAACACACCTTAAAGGCATCTACTCTTAAAACGGATAGCTGGTATAAAACAATTTGGGAAAGTGGAGATGTCTTTCCCTCTCACTACTTAGAACTTCTGGCTTTTTTCCTAACCTCAAGTAAGCATGCCCAAGAACTCCAAGTTCTCATTATTGCAGACTCATCTCAATAATGCTAATACTGGAAAAAAACCAACAAGAAGCTATCTTTCATGGAGTTTTTGGCTATCTCTCATGGAATTTTTCTACAGTATGACCAGCTGTCATCTACAGCACACTACTTCATCACAGCTATGTCCTCAGTCCTTTTAATTTTCTACTGCATATCTTAAAGTCTCACATAATTTCATGTCTGCCATCATTTCCTTTACACTGGATAGCAGGAAGAAGGATGAGACTGTCTAGGCAAGGGAGAGATTGGAGAGGTTAGCTCTGTCCCAAGGTTTATGTATTTCTTGGACATGGTGCAAAATTAACTCTTTTGAAAAAGGAGTTTCCCAAAAAAGGAACTTTTTAGAGACTAAGTGATAAGTGCTTTCTTAGCACAAGGCATAAATTTAATGAAATGCATTTCTTTTCACTACTAAGAATTGTAAAACAGCAGTTACTAGGAAAATACTTTTCTCTTAAGACAATATTTCCTCTAAGGTCAAAAACAAAGAAATTGTCTCTGCTACCAAGGACTATAGGCTTCTATCTAGAAAAAGTAACTCCATAAAACTCTTCAATGATTCTGTAGCACACGATACAATGCCGGTTCAATATGACAGTGTCTTAATGATAGGCATATGTAAAGTATTTCTTCTGAATCAGAACTAGAAAGCTCAACACACTAATGGATTGAATTTTAGAATGGGGAAAAAAAATCACTGTGAGGAAGTGTGTTTCCCTTTTACTTCATGTTTGCAGATCAGCTGCATGCTAGAGACCATAGCTGCTACTGTCACACCGGTCTTGTGAAAAGGAGGAGAATGCAGAGCACAGCTGGATCCAGAGCACCAGACAGAGATGTGCTGTTCCTCCTGCCAGGCCAGTTCAGTTCCTGCTGGAGTACATACTGTCCACAAGAAATCAACACAGCATAGGTTTCCCACAGGGAGTCTGTCTTTAAACCACAGTCCAGTCCTAGAATTCAAAGTACTTCTTAAATAGCCTATAGGTATCCCTTATGTAGTTCAGACGTTTATAGTTGTCATCACTAGTTTGTGCTGGAAATTTATTAGCCAGTTCTTTAAAAACCTTCCTGTTTAAGACAGAATGGAAGGATGCCATAAGGATCTCTGGTTTGTTGAACAGAATTTGATACACCTGCTGACAGCTTCTTCAGATTTCTTGTCCTTGAAGGAGGAGAACCTTGAAGTTCTTTGCTTTTCCAGTCACATGATAAATGCAAAGATCATCAGTCCCAACTACTACTGGCAAGATTGCTCCCCCTCATTCTGCAGACTGTAACTTTGGCTTTGACTGACAATTCTATAAAATAGGTAAGCTGCTTTAAGATTAAATTGTTTTTTTTTTCTTGAAATTTACAGTGAAGAGCATTTATTTTTCATTCATTCTCAAATTCTGTATAGATACCTAGAGTTACCTATGTTATTTTGATACTTCAAATTATAAAGTTTGAAACAGAAAAAAAAAAAACTCTCTTGAAATTTTTTAGAAATGAACATATCAGTTTATTTAGACCTTGCAAATGGAAAGAAATTAATTAGTTAAACATTTATGCCGGTCCTCATTATTAAGGTGGCTAAATACAATTGTAGGGTCCTCATTTTATCCACACTCTATTATTGATAAAGTCCATTATTGATAAAGTTACTGATAAAGTTATTATTGATAAAGTTATAATTCACAGTACGTGACACCCATAGCTCATATGTGGCAGATTATTGGACATGTTATGCAAAAGATACCTATACAATTCCATACTAATCTGTAAGTGCACAGTAAGCTTTTTGTTTGTTTGTTTTTTGTTTTGTTATGGGTTTTTTCTCTTTTAAAATGGCTAGTATGGAAAAAAGTGATATATTAAGTGATGTATATAAACAAAATCATAATATTCATTTAAAAACTATTTTTCATTTTGTTATGTTGTAAACTGAAGTATCAGCTTTGCAGAAACACATATATAGTATGACCCTTTGATTCATTGAAATGTTTACTGATTTCAAAGAGAATCTGTCTGAGAACAAGTCTGTTTCAAAGCTTCTAGCTCATTATCAATAAATATTTTAGGATTCAAACTAAAAGAACAACTTATTTGAATGCTTACACAGCTTTTTACTACTTGTGTATATTTTTACTAGACCCTAGGGCATTATCAAGTTTCAGTCTGACAAGTGTCTGAAGGGAGTTTTGCTGAAAAAAGAAAACAACCTTCCATATTATGCTCTATAAAAAACATCAGGATACTTATATGAATAGAATTAATATTGGGGCTATACTGGCACTATTTGCAGCTCTGAGTCTTTAAACACAATCCAGTGAGCCAGAATTGAATTTACTGCGGTGCCTCTTACCCACCCGAAAACCCTAGAAAATAAATCAAATAAGCTTTTCTTCGGAAAAATGAATTGATATCGCTGAATAAATGTTGACACTTTTATGCTTTTATGCCCTCTTTTTTCTCTGTAAAGTCACAGTCCACTCTTTACCTTTGTCATGATCTTTGTAGATTTAAACTTGAGGTTAAATGGATATTGTCAGCTCATGCCTTACATTGCTATGATTACCTCAACCTATTATTATTATTATAGCTTAATACTCTACTCTTGCTTGTTTTAAACATAAAATGAACTATATAATATTCACTTTCATAGCAAATCATTATCCAGAGTTTATACAAGAGTTTAAAATGCAAGCGGACAAATATAAGTAAACACAGTTTATGATTTTCAGAATTTATGTGTTTGACATATATAAGGCACACAGCCTTTGTGTCATCGTACACTATATGCACTGATGTTTTTCTGATTAAAGAAATTCAGTTGTACTTTACTGCTGCTTTACTCACAGTTCTAATTTCTTGCAGTATAATAAAAATATGGAATTTTAAGTGGAAATCTGACAGACATAACTGAATTTCACCACGAAACACAATTCCAGTGTTCAGAGGGGGTTTCACACCAGCTTTGTATTATTTTAAATCACCAAAAGGTACTTTTTCCTGCCATGAAACCTTATTGTCTGAATGTGCAGAGTTGGATTTGGGAGAAACAGTTAGTTGAACTGAGATTCTTTATAGATACCCACACTTATAGATGTTATAGAGTACATTACCAATAAAAGTCTTTTTTTAATCTCTATCGTTATCTGAGAATATTCTTTCTGAAGTTAGTTGCTGTGGACAAGCTGTGCCTACAGAAGTTGGAAAAAAAAATAAAAAAAAAATATATTTGTAAACACAGAAACTGCCCAGGCATATTTTTTTCTTAAGGCATACACTGCCTACAAAGCTATATTTAATCCTGCAGTTCTGATCAAATAAAATAATATTGGCAAAATGAAGTATAACAGTATTGAAATATTTGTCTGTTTCTAAATACCACTATGTATTTTGTTTTTCAATTTGATTATGTTCCTCAAATAATTCTCTTGTTTGCTTCTGTGTGTGACCCACAGGAAGAAGAAAAAAAAAAAAAAAAGAAAAAGAAAAGTCTGCCACTGAAGTATGATCATGATTCATTATCATCATATACTAATGGAAACATCTCTGTGGAAACACAATAAAACACTGTTTAAACATCACACTGTGATTATTTTATAACCTCTGTGGCTACCCTGCACACAACTCTCTCACTGATTCCTCTCTTGCTTTTCTCTGTTACGAGGGTTCAGGAACAGTGCTCCCTTCTGCTTTGAATTTTGGGAGAACGGACAGGCTGATTTGTTGATTTAAGCATGTTTGTTTGTTTTATTTGTCTTATTTCCCCATTTCTTTCTACCTTCTAGTTGTCTGAGGGGATAGGGAGGTATAGTGGGAAATTGACTTTGTGTGATAATCTGAAAAAGCTTTTCAGGAAGTAAGTTGAAACAAAAGAAATTCTGATCATATGGAAACTTCACTAAGGTTGCATGCAGCATGATGAAAAATTGCTTGTCCAAGCAGGTCTTTTTTACGGAAGTTTCGCAAGGATTTGGGGACCTCTCTACCTTAATCCTGTAGTAATACCATTCTGTATTCCCTTTTTTTTTTTTGCATATGTTAAGTGACTAGTTTTATTGCTGAAAAGCTACAATATACCAGTTCCACTTAAGGATAGGATTATGCAAAAAAACACTGTATTTCCAGCCGCTATTGAAAATACATATTTTTATATATATATACATATACATAATCTGTTGATTAGTCTCCAAACTTACTTCATAAATAATTTCTGAGAAACTTTTTTTTCCTAGATTTAAGGAGGAGCATGTGACAAACAAATACAATCAAATACAAATCAAAAATGAATATAAAAAGAGGTATAAAATATTTGTAGGAAATAGAAGTGGAAACTGTTGCTACTGACAAGGCTCAGTATTCTCAGTTTTGTAGTTTACCACATTTAAGTCCATAGCCTTAGCAGGTGGTAAGTCGTCAGAACTCTACTGACATCAGAAGAGTTGTGAAGACGACAGCTAAAGTTCTGGTCTTTCAGCTCTCAGCCTAATCTAGAGAGGTCAGTTTGGCTAAGTTTTGAGTTCAATAAGCAATGAATTAGACACTGAGACTTCAAACAATGATAACAAGGATGACACAAAAACAACACCAAAAATTAGCAGGTCATTTCCATGAAATAAACTCAGCTCTAAATAATGTATTAAAAGACACTGTATAATTACTAATACATTCGTCATTAGCAAACCTGTTTGGGTTGGTTTGAGGGTTTTCATTTGTTTCTTTCTTTCTTGTTATATATGAAAAATAGAGCCAGAAATTAGTATTGTACCTACTTCAGTCAAAGCAATCTAATAATTTTGAAGTGCCCATAGCTAAAATTTGCCATAGGACATTGAGTTTTAAAGTTGAAAAAAGACCAAAGTAAGCAACTTTTGTCCATCAAACACACATCCAAGTTGCTTGCTTTGAAGAAATCTTTTAGCCTTTATTTTAAAAATCACAGGCCAGATAGCCTTCAATCCATTATTTGGTTTCACACAGGGGGACTTTGTTATTTCTGCCCTCCCAAAATCATTATGAAAATAAGATGTTTATCTTAAACTTGTAGGTAGAATTGATATTGCATTTATAAATTATATCCTGTGTCAGGATACATGGGATTAATTCCCTCTATTAGTTCAGGCTATAATCTTCCTTCCCACATACTGCTGCAGAAATCATCTACCTTGCCTGTTGGCCCAGCCATGTCCAACTCATTTTCAAATCTTCTTTAGGACCTCATTCATCTTTACATATTAGTTGAGAGCTTCTTGATCTTCCTCATTCCTGTGTTTCTGCCAACCGCTCCGCCTGTGCTCTTTATCATTCTCCTAACTGAAGCCAAGTCACACAGACACATAGCTACTTTCTCAGATCCTTCTCTCCAATGACGATTTACATTTCACATCCATCAGTTCTGAAATCTGACCTGAGCTACACTGATGCTTCCCTCTTTTTAAAGCTTCTCTTTAGAAGATTCATCTTTGATCTCTTATTTCCTCAGAATGTTAGCAAAATACATGAAGAAAAATGTCAACATAGCCTATAAAACTGACAAGACTGGAGAGTGTCACCGCTCAGTCATATTAATGCTTGTTGTAACTCTTTAGAAGTAGATAGAGGGTCAGAATATTTCTTCTGCAAAGTGCTTCATATGCTTTTGTCAATACATGCCATATAGTCATTAAAAAGCTGATAGCAAATATTGTGCAATGCGTGTTAGTGCATTGACTTGGCTTACATTTAATTAGGTGATTAGTTCTGCATGGATTACCACAGTAATCTGAAACTACCTATTACCACTAAGTAAAGCTAAAAGAAAACAGAAAAACAGCACATTACCTGGCAGAGAGCTGCTGTCCAAGACAATAACGTGCCTTTGATAGATGCAGAGTCTTTGTTCAGTTTGAACATTTAAAGACTCTTTGGAGACCCGATTGGCTGAAGAATACACATGATGTTTGTATGATTTATTTTGTGTGACCAATTGCCAAATCAACAGGCATCTCAAATTACTAAGGCACAGGAAGTTAGGATGATCCTCAACATTTAGTACATGATCCCATAGAAGGGCAGTCTTGTTTTATGAACATTGCACTGCTTGCTTAGAATTTCTTTCACGGTTTCCTGTCTGACAGACAGGACATTTCCTACCAGCCTCTGTATGAAGGTATACATTGAAAAGTATATTTTGACGCTGTAGCCTCTAAAATGAGTGCTAATATCTGACGACATCTGAACATAGATTATGTCTACTGCTACAAGAGTTCAGCATATACAGAGATGCTGGGTGTTAACCTGTGTTTTAAAACATACAGTAAGTTAAAATCAACAGCATGATATTGTTCAACTAAGAAATAAAATAAAAATGTTCCAAAGATCATTAGGCAGAAGCATAAAAATAAAATGCAGATATTCAGTATAGCTAGCATGTTGCAGAAGTCTAATGTCTTTTCCTCATTTAAACAAAATTGTCCAGCAATTAGCTGTAAATATGCAATTAACTTATACATTTTTTAGACTGGTCCATTTGCAGGCATAGTAAAATTCCATTTTAGGTTTTATAGAGTAATTAGAAACTTCTCTGTATTAGCAAGCAATGCTGGTTGCTACATTAATTAAAAAGTTGTATTTTGCTGGAGATAATGCAGAATTTTCTTCAGTGAAGCAGAATTTATTTTATGTTATATCCTTAATTCTATAAAAACTTCCCATTTTTATATAGGACAAAATCTAATCATCTGCAATACTGATGACAGAATAAATGAATGCATAAAACACAAATTGTGTCTTAGAACAAATCATAACTTCACTCATTAATTCTGAGCAAAATTCATTTACAAGTTCATATCAAAACCAGTTTTCTTTATAATTGCAAAAATGACCTTAACTGCCTTCCTGAAGGAACAAATAAACAAATAAAAATGTGTGTGTTACAACTGTTATTTTCCACCAATTTCACTTGCTGTACTTGTGCTGACTCAGTATACAATCAGGATGAATAAATATTGCAAGAGATGAAAGTGCATGTCCAAATGACATAGAAAAAAAAAAAAAAGGAAAAAAAAAAGAATGCTGAGATAAAAAAAAAAAAAAGTTATGCTTGTCCTAAGTATCCAAAACATTGACTATGCAACTGATATTAAAGCATCAAAGCTCTTATGAGTACTTTGGTTGGGAACTTTAAGCAGTCTCTAGGACAAAACGTGAGAAAACTGTTATTATTTTCCCTGCCCAGCATTTTGAGCGCTCACAAGGGAAGAAGGAACTCTTACATGGAAGAATTTATCTGAAAATAGTGATGTTAATGATGATCAGCATTTGTAAGACTTGTGGTTATCTCACATAAAAAGTGAGATGAGTTATAGGACTACTGTGAACACACCCTAAGAGACTGGTTTAAATAAAAAAGACTAGTCTAATCATGTGAAAATATTATCATTTAATTGATCTCCATGCTGTCTAAAACTTTAATTTGAATCCGGAGCAGTCCCTTAAATAAGGCTGAAATATATTAGAGATAAAATGCAGCAGTGATAGGTAAACCTCTGACGCAAAATTGCAGCAAGGATCCTTTGAAAGGGTCTTCATCTCGGCACCGAGGACAAGGGCAGGAAGGGCACATGTTTGCTGACACATGCACATAAGAAGAGAAGGGGAGGGAGGCAAACAGAGGTTGCTGAACTCTGGCCACAAGCATGTGGGAAGAACAATAGTGCGTTTCCTATTATGGGGAGGAAAAGGGAAGTGAGATATTGTTTGTGCTGGACACCCTCTGCTAGGTTGTGACACCGAGCGCGACGCACCGTGTCTCACCCATGCTGGCAGACACGGCCCCCCACCATGGCCACCAGCACCAGGCCCTTCCTGAAGCACGATCCCTCCTGGCTCTGCAGGGCAACACCCGCTCCCACCCCATCCCTGCATCCCGGAAGAGTGGGCGTGGGAAGAGGACAAGCATCCTCTCAGTGCTGCTGAACCGACCATGGGGTCAACAGCTCCTGGCACGGGCGAGCTCTGACTGAGCACTGCGGCTGCAGATCACGGGCAGCTTCTGTCCACCCCCTTGGAGAGCAAGCAGAAGGGCTTAAATCTGTGCCTATGTCATGGCACGTCTTGTAAATTCAAGGGACTGAGTGAGGTTGGAGGTCAGGGCTGGTGTTAAAGTGCTCCTGAGTGACATGGCTAATTGGTGCCGAGTGTGCTCGTGGCAGTTGGCTTGAGCTTGATGTGACAAAGTTAAAACTCCATACTGTCATGCACCTTTGCCTGTAAAAATGCATAGATACCAGTAGGGCTATTAGTCATCACAACAGACTAATGCAGGAGGCGAAAAAAAAAAA
>PTEX01000281.1:118225-151792 GCA_003342815.1 Eudromia elegans
AAAAAAAAAAAAAAACCACCAGCAGTGGAATTTTAAAAATAAGGATCTGGCTACTTGAGAGCTCCTCCCAGAAAGATGTCAAGATGTAGCTGCATTCCTGCACCTTACTGCCCACGGACACATGTCCACTCCTTTAAACCTTTTGTTTCTGGAATAGATCCAGACACTAAAAAGAGGCTGAGATTTTCTTCTGAGATCATGAGCTTAAACTGTAAAAACAGAAGCAGGTTAACAATAATCATTTGGTTTAGATGCTCATCTGAACTTTTTCAGGTTTCTTGCTCACTAATGTTTGTTCCAGAAACACACTATTTATTTGCAGACATTTAAAAAAATAATCTATTTTCTGGGAAAAACAAGTTGTATCTATTAAAGATAAAGCTACTAAAGCTCATTTTTTCCCTTTGATTAGAACCCAAAGATGCTGGTTTTCTTGAAAGAACACTTTCTGCTAACAGAGCCAATAGTACTTAAAGCTATAAACTGGTTTGTTCTAACAACTTTTCGGTCACACAGTATTTCCTCTTGGTGTGATCTGTTTCTTTTAGTTTAATTCTCTGCAAGATCAGGCATTGCGCAAACGTCTTCATCTCTCCAGCTTTTCCTTAGCACATACCTGTGACTGTTCACATTTTAGGATGAATATATCTTTGCGATAGATGCCTGGAAGATGTTGTTTGGCTTACATATACTTTGTGACTCTTAATTTAAGGACGGGATTTATCACATCCATCTTTATAGTTCTGACACCTACATGTGATTAGTATATCTAATTTCCATTTATAGTCAAAGGATACAAATTGGTATAGTCTATGGACTATGTATTTCACTACACAGTGAAATGATTCATAGTCTAAAAGTGCCTCTCTTAATTAATAAAGTGAGTCTAGATAGCTAGCTCAGTTTGAGATACCTATACTGCTTTAACTCTGCTTTTGATCAGATGAATACAAGCCTTAAATGTCCATAATATGATTTCTTCATATTGCAGGGGATTGGAAGGGCAACTACTTAATGAAACGGAAAACTGAAAAATAAATAGTTATGATTCTAAAAATATTCTTGTGACCTTCTTTGAAATAGATCCATGATTACACAGTACAGTGTCGAAATATGAAATTTCGCAATCCCTTCTGTAGTACTGAGAAAAATAAGTTCAGTTTGACTGAGTAATGAATCTCAGAAAAGCAGTCATATTTTGTGCAGGTATTTTGCATATTTTGCTGCATTTGTAAGATGTGCAACTCAAGAACGCTGAATTATGCACATTTTTGTGGCTGTTATGGCTGCATAGAAGAAAATTTATGGAAGGTGCAAGTTATGCTTTTTTGCTATAAACAATGTTATGCTTTATGTACATACTATAGTCAATTAATATTATCTTTTCTGAAAGTCAGGTTTTATATAGCAAAAACAAATATCTAGTTATGTGGTTAATCAAACAACAGCGACAATTTCAAATTCCATATATACGATTTAAATTCACAATTTGTTCAATCAACACATTGCAAGGATCATCCAGATAAATGCCAATTACGTGCAATGTCTTACAGAAGAACACAGAGGGCAGCTTACCTTTTGGAAAGATTAGACACTTGCCTAGAGCTGCAGAATTGGAGAGGCAGCATTTTAGAGCCAGTTTATGACTTCACTCACTAAAAAGCTATTAGGATATTGTTATAGTATATGATACTGTTTCCCATTTCTGTGTTTTTTCTTTTCTTTCTTTGTGAGAGTGTTTCGTAATAGCTGCATATGTGGCTTTCTGAAAGGCTACAAAAATGTCTTGTATTAAATATGTTTTCTTGTGAAAGTTGGAGCAGAGGCAACACAATATATTTTACTCAAGAAAACAAAATTGCTGTCCCTGATGCAGACGTGGAATTTTCATCAAGGTCAATTCACAATTGATCAGAAAAAACAGTAATTGTTTGTCAGGGAAATTGGCAGGGCTTTTTGAATAAACTCAAGAATTTCCTAGCGTAGCTGTTGAGAGGAAAAAAAAAAAAAAGAAAAAAGTCAATATTAATTTAAAACTATTCTTTGTGCATTATTTAAAAAGCATTATCATTCAGGCCTGAAGTTCTGTCGGCCTAGATAACTGCAGATACATAACAGCCTGAGTAAGAAATGCCATGGGATGTGCCAGAACTTAACAAAAAACAAGTTTGAGTGTGTTAGGTATGAGGAAAATGCAAGTCTGAAAGTTATACTGCAGGTCACATTGCTTAAACTGTGTGAACATGCATCGCTCCCTTTGGGCCGGTAGTTTCTTGATTTTTCCATAAGTTCACACTTGCAGTGGTTTGCATCTAGCAATAGATACCACGAGGTGAAGGGAGAAGACGATAAGGAACTGTGAAGCGACTGCAAAAGGACCAGGCAGAATTGCTGTCTCAGGCCTATGAGGGGCACACTGACTTTCTCACCCTCCAAAATGAGCAGGGAACGTGGGTGGGTTACTGCAGCACATGGAGGGCTGTGTGCATCTCTGCACAAGCAGCAAATGCTCAGGCCAAAGGGAAATACCTGATATAGCCATCCACAGAGGTCAAACTGCTTCACAAATAATTTCAAGGAATAATTGCTGCATAACATTTGTCCACTCTGGTTCCCTAGCTCACCTATTTCAAAAGTTGTCAGTCTTACCCCTTTATTTTAACAGTTTCCGTATCTCAAAAGCACAACAGCATACAAAGACCAAGGTAAGTAAACACTACAAATATTTTAAGACTTGTTCACCACAAGACTGGTGTTCCATGTTTGCCCTAGTGCCCTGATTTCACTTCAGTTATTCTTGTTATATTGCATTTCAATTTATCTATAAGAATAAACATTTTTCCTAATTATACACACAGTAGAAGAATGCAGTAGTTTTAAAATTATTTTTATCACTACAGGTGGTTGTAACCCTATTGGGCTGTGTTAACAGCTGTGCTTATTTGATTATCACATCATAAAGTCTTAAATAAAATGGTATAAGCTAGTACTACGTTTCTCAATCTTAAAATACTATGTCTCATGAAAGACAAAATACACTAAAATCAGTAATATATGTCTGCAATTTTTCTGTTAAATTTACATTAGTTTAGATTCTTATACTGCATCTCTTTCATAAATCATTATTTTATGGGCAAGTGTGTTTTTAGAATTAAAAAAATCTTTTTATAATCTGATGAGAGAGTGTATTTGACTTAAATTCCATGAAACTGAATGTGTGCATAGGACCTGAGGAGTATTAGAAAAGACTGTTCTTCAAAGAGGAGAGGATGCTGTGAAGGCACTGTGATATACAGATAATATATCTTATAGAGATGAGGATGATGAGATTTCATGTTAGTACTGACTTTTTCTGGCATCTTATTTTTTAAAGGTATCAGTATTGTGAAAGTGACCTCTGATCCTTAGCTTTCAGTTAGCAAAGTTTTGTTGTTACCTAATAGTTATCTGCTAAACAAAAATATTGTTTCCAGATGGTAAGAAAATAGAAGACAATTTCCAACCCAGAAGCTTATAATAACACATGTTTAGACATCTGCATGTGTATATTTGTTATAGATGGGATCAATCTTTCAGCCCAGCTTGCACCATGATTAAGGGAAATATTTAAGATAAGCAAGGAAAAAAACATATATTATGTTTTTATATTATCTATATTATAGAGGGAACATGAAAATTGTAGCTGGGTACATATTACATTAATATATAAGTACAATGTCAAGAATATTTAGCAACTGATAAAGTAATTTGATTTAAAGACAAGAGGCAGATATAGCCCTTAGTGATTAAAGGTGGAGTATAATTTCTCTCTACTTCGCCTTAAGGGGCATCTGGGTTGGCAGAAGCTTTCCTCCGAGGGATCAATTCATGGCTATACTTTCTAACAGAGCAAAGCAGATTCACTTTTTTTGGAGGCAGAAATCAACGCAAGTCCTGCCAGTAGAGACTCCTCAGGAGACAGACAAATTTTATGCAACTCCCAGATGGCCCGAATACAGCCACAGCAGCATCTTTCCTTTACAGCTGTTTCCTCCTGCTTTCTGAACTAATTAGCTCCTTTCAAGCTACCCTTACTAAATTTGAGTCAAATCTTGTTCTTTTAGCCAAATGGGTAAAACAGCCAGGTCAATGTACAGATTGCTACAGTGCTATACTAACCATTTTGTGCCTATGTGTGTTTTTACAAGCAGTTCTTCACAGTTCCCTTTTCCAGCAGAAAGAAGGAAGACCATTTCACTACTCAGCAGGGTCCAAATAAACATTTCTACAAAATGAAGAAATAATCAGTAGGATTCCCTTCTGACAGGGTCAGAGGAACTGATGAAAATGACCCCGGGAGCACAAGTTCCACCAGATACAAAATGTTTCTTTCCTGGTGGGATTTAGCTAAATAATTCACACCCTGCTTTTTAGGAACACAAATACAAACCATTCCCTTCTCAATGGGGTAACAGAAACAGCTACACAAGATTAATGAACTTGGCAGGGACTGACCAAAAAGCACAAATTTTTCTTTCGAGCAACGAGAGTAATTATGAAGCCAAAAATCTTAGTCACTAGACACTGGAAAATTCTAGTTGAGTGGATAAAAACCTTCTTTCCTAATCAAAATCCCCTTGATTCTTTAAGGAGTTTAATTGACTATTACATTTGCTGTTATTACCTGAGTAAGGAATTACGCATTTTTTTCTGACATTTCATGGAGTAAGTCTCAGCAATGACAGTGAAATATCTCCTCCAACCTCTTGATCACTTATTGGGCCCCAAATTTATATCTCCTTCCATTCCTATACTCTTAATATATATTTTTCACATTTTTTAACACTGTTCTCCTCATATGAAATGGTCTTCCTTTTTGAATCCACAGTATTTATTACTCATTCTATGCAATTGTTTGTAGAAATGTTCCAAAGGAGTCAAAAAGTACTCTATTATCTTGGTTATGAAATATCAGAAAAATTACCTCTTTGCTGTCAGAGTATCTCCTGGTAGTGCACACTTTGTGACCAGTTGTATTTAGAGACAATATCACCTGAGTTTGCAAAAGCCTGGAGTCTTTCCAGTGCGCTGTGATTGGATCCCACTCAAAGAAAGGATAACCCAGTATATTCACTATACACATCCCTCAAACATCTCTTTATAGCATGTTTACTTTGATAAATCAATGATAATCCGTACATTAGAGTCCAAAAAAGAAAGGAGACCTTTCTTCACTGCTTCACAAGCAGAACATTGCCATTCTGGCTATTTTGAGCAAGATCCACATATATTCAATAATTTTAGTCATAGAAAAGTTTGATTTCTTGTCTATACTGTTTGCTCAGACACCTTCTACAGTCAGTACAATGGAACTGATTTCTTCCACTCATTTTAAACACACTCTGGATGTATCAAAACACTTTTTGAAATGGCACAGTCTAACGTTACTATGAAAATCCTAGATATGCAGTACAGAGGAGCAGCAGTTAAGTGGCTGCACATTTATGTTGCATTTTTTTTCACACATTACAACACTATAAAGTGCTCTGGACAAATAGTTTCACTGTTACAGCTAATCTTGCTGAAAATATGTCCACATTTATATGTGGTACTCACAGCAGATCAATGTAGGTGGTTAAGACTGTAATTCAGTATTAGCACCCTCTGAAGCTTCATACTACTACACTAGCCCTTCTTTTTCCAGCACTTTCCTGTTCTTCCCCCTTCATCTCCCAGTATGCATTTGCTTCATATCTCTTCCTTAATTTTGTATCAACTATTCTATGTTTGTATATCTACATATAAATATTTCCGTTGGAAAAAGATTCCTTCAATTCCATATGTTTAATTTTCATACTGAAAAGCAAGAAGATGCTTCAGTGAGACAACATTAGAACAAAACATGCTTAGCTTACAAGACAACCATATCTCCTTTTTAAAATACCTGTAAAATAAGCTGTTCAGCATACAGTTATAACTACTGATTTCATCCTGTAATTGTGTTAGTTAGAGGAAAGGAGTGGTTTAAAAGTAGGATTTAAACTTCAGTTATTAAGAGATAGTAACCTACTTATGCAGGACGCAGTAGCACTGGAATTAAAGATCATAATGTAGGAGAAAAATTAGGTTTGGCAAGACTCTTGTGCTACCTGAGAGAAAAAAAAAAAAAAAAAAAAAAAAAGGCACTTATGTGTCTGTAATAAGGCTGACAAATGCAAAAAAAAAAAAGTTTTAATTTAATAAAAATAACATCTAGTATTCTGTAAGAACCTTCATCTAGTAGACTAGCAATTTGAGTATAATAATTTAAAAATAAGTTGATATTTGACAACTACTATAGCTTTGCTAATTTTTCAGCAATTAGGTAATTAAGTACAAGGAAAAGAAAAAATAATCACAGCCTCAGTAGCACACAGCAATGAGTAAGAACAATACAATTTATGTTGCCAATCAAGATATACAGCAATTCAGCAATACTAAAATATATGCAGATATGCAAGTTGATTACCCAGTTATGCAAGACTGTCTTGTTACATTAAGAGTTTTCTATGCTACCACATTCAGAAAGATCTATTTTAATCATGGGAAGGTCAGGATGTTGGATCCCACTATATGCAATATGACTATTGCAATAATGCAATATGACTATTTTTCAGGTTGCATGAAACAATTAACTTTCCCATTAGGCATAATGTTGTAAATCACAATAATTTAACCACAAAATAAACAAAATTGGAGAATCCTTCCACTGCATCCACACTCTTTTATGCAATTGGGAGTTTCTCGCCACAGCCATGTGCACATAGCAAAGTTTTATTGCACATGAGCGAGTTCATTTTTCTTGGCACATGTGGGAGGGAGTCACCTGTGCATGTACAGATCAACTGAACACACACAGCATGCTGGCATGTGGCTTCTGGGCACTGTCCAAGCACTAACTAAGGAGCAATGCCCTTTTCAGCCGCTGAAGTACACAAATCCTTTCTGGAGCATCCATTTGTTTCCCACTGACACCACTGGCTATCACTACTCAAGCAAATATAAAGATGGATCTAGCCCTTTTAAATTGTGTAGTTTTGCACTGTAATGGCTTTAGATATCATTTATATTATTTACAAATGTACTTCTAGAATTCAGTGTTCTCAAACCTCACGGTAAATGATGATTACGGTAAACTCAGTATTTGTCTTTTATTTTCAAGATCGTAATGTTAATGTTTGACACTTGTACTATCAATTTTGTATTAATTTTTCTCATGTCATATTTGATATGCCCTTATTTTTTAACATCTTTTTTGGCAGTTATCATTTCATTTGACGGATAAATCAGTATACAGGAAAACATAGCCAAGAATGCATGTCCATTTAGATACACCACATATCAACAGCAAAACCTTACTAAGGCCTAGATTACTTCTGCAACAATAGCAAAAGTCAACATTCTATTTGATTCTCCCTTATTTATGGGAGAAACAAGGGAGAAAAAGGAAACTGAAGACAACTGAAAACCACTCTTGACTGAAATCTAGAGTTAAAAATACCCAGAGGGATAAAAACTGAAAAATATGTAACTCTAGTGGAAAAAAAGCGAAGAAAAACAAATATTAGTTGCTACAGAGAGGTTTCATTTATACAATATATGAACTACCTTAGAAGGGAGCATGCCTCTGATATTTTCCAGTTTTATTGTGGAAAACACATCCTGGCAGTTTTCCACAAGAGGAGCAGAGCAGAATATAAAATTGATCTTTTACCTTAAGCAGTATTTTTCTGCTAAAGTTGTGAAAATATCTTTTTGGAAAGAGAAAATAATTTTGATAATCGTTACAGACTTTTCTGTTTGTTTGTTTGTTTAAAGTTTAGGAAGAGAAGACAGACCTAGTGATCTAAATGGCTAACAGCTGAGTCTTGTGAAACAACCAAAGGGCCTCTTCAGCCAGTACGGTGTGTAAATCAAGATCAACTCCCTTTTTAACCCAATGCAGTTGCACAAGAGCAATACTGTCATGCAAAGATGCACTCTGAATATTTTTGAGAGTAAACACCAAAATATTCTTAGTTAGGTGTCCATTTTAAATGCCCTTCCTGGATTTCTCAAGCTGATGTGACTTTGGCCCTT
Organism: Eudromia elegans; assembly: GCA_003342815.1. NCBI lineage: Eukaryota > Metazoa > Chordata > Aves > Tinamiformes > Tinamidae > Eudromia > Eudromia elegans. The sequence continues at coordinate 126,323 of PTEX01000281.1, forward strand.
ATATTTATTAGCTTTTCTTAAAGACCTCTTTCACCATGCCAATATAACTGAAACTGAAACAGGTCCTGTACGGCACTCATAATGCTGTATTGTTGTTATGTATAGGAAAATAAATAAATGAAATTGATATAAGGTACCTTTGTATCCAGCAAATTACCTGGTATCCAGCAAACTACATTCAACTCTCTTTGGATAACTACATCAGCAAGTCAAGAGAACAAAAATTCTTATCCATCTAGCCAACATCTTTATATCTAAAGAAGAAAAGAGGATCTCCTTTTTTCTCACACTTCACAAAAACAAAAAAAAACCCAACCAAAAACCAAAAACGCATATCTCATGCTTTGCAAAGATAGGCTATTATGGTATATTTTACCTTATCTTTTTTCCCTTAAATTTACAACCCAGATCTCTCAAAATACACAAGCTTTTGTCATTCCTTGCTGGTCTGGTTTTGTGACTCCTAATCATAGACTATTGAGTCTCTGATCAACCTTTTATAGTGCTAGCAAGGAGAGAAAAGGCCTGCCTAATAGAAAGCAGGGAGTTAGGACTCCCTGTAATGTGTGATACAATGAGCTGCTGCTGCTGCTGTGAATCCTCCTCAGGGCAGAAAGGATGCCCTTATTTTAACACTGCATACACAAATTATAATAAAGATGTACTTCTTAAAATGTGTTTGGCAATGTCATGATAGGCCCACTGCTTTCTTCAGCTTTCAGTGCCAATTTCCTTTCACAATCACTCCTCTCCTCTCCACTTGCTCCTGGATACAACCCCCTTGCTTAACCAGTTTGAGTCTACCCGAGGCCCATTTTTATGTCTCCTACACCACGTTGCAGTGCACTTTATGTCTCCCTGATTCCCATTTCTAACTTCATCCAAAGGCACTGTTGTGGAGGCAGAGTCCACTGCTCAGGTTCAGATCCACATCCAGCCCTGATATGGAATGCAAAGGCTGTAATTGCTTGAAAAGACTTGTTCGAGGCAGAGCTTACTCAGCAAGGACACAATCTTGAAGGAATGGAACAAGAAAATTCCAGTTGTTGAGAAATCAGGCACCTACATTCCCTCAGGAAGCTTATCTGCATTATTGTCAGGTATTTTTGTTTTGTTTTTTAGTAATTTTTTTTCAAATCTGCCCTGAAGGTCATATTAAAAATATAAACTATAGTTTAGTAACTGAACCTCTCTGGCATCTTAATTCCACAGCATGGTAAACTATTGAGATGACCTACATATTAGGGTTTCCTATTTCTTGTTTCCAGTCTTGTTATCACTGAGGACATATGATGGGAAGGTGCAAGGCATTTGATATGTCTGCAAAAGTAGGAGATGGTGTGGAAAGCTATGAAATATAGATGTCCTGGGCTGGTCTTTGTGGAGCATGTGCCTTCTGAATATTCCCTCAGCACCTGGATCACCACCTACAGCCAATTCCTCCATTGGAAAACTTGAAAGAGCTAAAAATAAAGAAACTACTATACCCTTGTGTCAAGGCAACTGAAGAATGCTCTGTTTGGGATACAAGTGCTCGGGTACAAGCACAAGTGCAAAGGCAGTACAGCTTAAACAACCCTGTACAGCTCAGGGCGACTACAGTCGACAGAGGTCTGTGCTTTTTGCAGTCACACATGGACATTATTTTTCCTGACAACCATACGGATAAATGAAGAGAATGTCAAATACGCTTATTCTGGGATACTCCAGTTTCTGGAACATGCTTGAGCTTGCTGCAGTGTGTCAATAACTGGCTTAGAGTACAAGCTTCCTATATATACAGTTATTAGCCAATTTCTTGGCCAATTAACCAATTAGCCAATTTAGTACAATTGTTACTGCTAATTTAGAACACTGCTTTCTCATTGGCAGGAACTGAAATGTACCCAATAGCCAAGAAATTATGTTAAAAAAAAATGCATCTCCGGCTTAAGTTTGCTCTCTAATATTGTGCATTAATACCAGTTCCAGATCACAAGATCTTAACTTAGTCCAATCCAAAGGAAAAAATACATATAGAGAAGTGTTAAACTAAGGCACTGTTCTTTTCCATCAATTTTTCCACCTTCATTTTGGGGGACTGTTGTTTTTCAGTTGCCCTAATTTGTTAAGATCTTTCTGGAAACGCTCATTCTCTTTTCCCCAGCAAATGCTCTTAAATGCACACCTCCAATTACATGTTTCTGAAAGTGTCATGAGACAGGAAAGCACCCTGTCCTGAAAAAAATACATATTATTAGCAGCAGGCAGGAACAGTGTAGCCAACAGGCAACCCAGTGCTTGACCTTAAATATAATAAAAAAAAAGGAAGTATTTAAAGCTGATGTGGAAACTAAAACAGCAAAACAAACAAGATAAGTCACACCCCCAAAATATTATAAATTAACAATCTTGAGATTACAATTAAAAAAGCAAACAAAGACACTTTCAAGTTTATCCATCACGGTTGACCTAGTAGGCTAAAAATTTATTCTTAAGATTCATTTAACTGATTGACAGAACAAACAAGAAATATAAGAAACGTGGGAAATATTTCAGAAATTGTAAAGCCAAGGAGGGTTCCCTCATCATTTACTGTGACAAACTGTGTTCCTTAAGTCATGGAGTATTATCCTATTACTTCTATATTGATGCCAATTACCCTTGTTAGAATCCTGCAAACTTTTCTTAGAATGTTCCAGGTTTCACAATAAAAATCACAAAAGTTGGAACAACAGCTCACAAATACATACAAGTTATGGAATGCAGGTTTGTACTTAATACTTGGCTCAAAGACGCTTAGACAGAACGTAGCCTGTTTATAACTTTCAGCTGACATGTACAACAGCGCGTCAACAAAGTCCCATCTTTCTATGTGCCCTTTGGTACTGTACACACATCAGGCCATATATATCAAATGAAAAGAAAGAGGAGTAACAACAATCCCTATTGGCTGTTAAAGACTATGAACTTAACCTTTATTAAAGAGAATTATGTTTTTGTAATCATATTGACTTTGAGCGATGCAATATTCATTTAACGGCACTAATTATTAGCATAGCCAAAGGAAAAAAAAAATCCATAATTATTTAAAAATAGCATAAAGATATAGACAGCTTTCGTTCTAACAAATAGTGTAAGGGATAGCATTAACTCAGAATAATACTTGGGGAATATCTTGCCTGAAACAGGAATGTATTGAAAAAAAAAATGAGCTCTTCACCAGCATTCTGATTTAGCAAAAAAGGAAAAATCAGGTGAGCCATATCTATTATTATACTGGAAAGGCATGTAACATAACTTGAGAAACTAGAAGCAAAAAACACCTGCTACAAAGAGGGCAGGACAGTCTACTTAATAAATGAAGTATATTGTCCAAAAAAAAAAAAAGAAGAAAAAAAAGGATGGAAAAGAAAACCTCTGGGTACCAGAATTATATACTTTTTTAAAATAGTGAAAAAGAATGGAATAATGAATAAAGTTCAAGGAGGAATAGTAATGAAAGTAATGAAACTCTGGTTCTAGAATTAGGATTTGGCAATACCAAGAGGTGAGTAAATCCAAATCAAATATAAATCCCAGAGAAGTGATCAATGGAATTAGGTCATTTTTTACTATTAATGATCTACTAATTTATCCTGAAAATTTCTGAATTAGAACTCAACCGCTCTTCACTGAAGCTTCAAAGACACAGTGTTTAACCATATTGTGTTGTTTTTTATTTTACATGCTGAAATATTTCTAAATCCCCTTAGAAGTGTCAAGTTCTTTGTTCACCATTTTATGTGTAAAATAATTGTGCTCAAATCACCTGTATCATTAGATAATGCAGAGAATCTTCCTATGTTTCATGAAACCTATCATGAAGATCACAGTGCATACTTAGACTATCTATCCTACGTCTCTATGACATGAATGAAAACAGGCTGAACTCAAGATACAAAATCATTCACTGCTACAGTTAAAAATAAATATATATAAATCCAGGAAACTGGTTTAAACACAGTTTGCCTTATGTCAAATCATCATCCACTTTGCCCTGAAGCCTCTTATTTTGTAAACATTCTGTTCTAAATTAAGCTAGCTCTGCCTTTACAGATATGTGAAGTCGTGTGTCAGTAATAAATTACACTAATAACAGAAAAATTTGAAATGCAATTTCTGCTCTCAAGTTATATGTTTTGTGGGGAAAAAAGGGTAGATATTCAGCACATTCTCAAGTGTAATCTCAGCTTTATCAGATAATAATGGAGGAAAGAGGAGACACCTGTTAAAAAAAAAGTACAAGGGAATCACTTACATATTATTCCCCTAAATTCCAAATATTTACACTTTACACACTTTTATCATATTTATTGAACTGATTCCTCTATCACTCTTAACTCCTCTGTCTTGAAGAGTAACTTTGATTTCATGATTCACCTACGCATAGTCAAAGCAATATTTTTTTAGCTAGACTTGTATGCTATTAAGTTTATGGCCCATTGCAAGCACCTATTTCATCACTATTTGACAAGTAACTTAAGAGCCACAGCGGATGTCACAGTGGATCCACATGGAAACATGAATAATTATTTAGAGACCACTGAAATAGGAATGTAGGCCCCCATGAGGCACCAGCCTCCTTACATTTCTTTTTTCACGGATTCACTTTCAGCAACAATTTCAGGAAGACTTTTTCTTCACCAAAAGCTGAAGCTGATATCTGAAAAATCTGCTATCTCTATATGCTATCCCATATTTTTGTTTGTTCATTTTCTTGTCCATCTTTAATTTCAAAAGCTGTGGAGAACCCGTGTTGGTTCTATGGGCCTGCAAGACTGTGAGATAACGTGTCCTGCAAGGAGCACTGGGTAGAGTCTTGTCACTCAATAGTAACAAGAGCAAACTTTTGGCCTCTTTAAGACTGTCTCCCTGCTCCACTGTCTTGCAGAGGCCACATGAGCAGCCAGAGACATCTCCTTAGACATGCGGGACCTCTTTCCTAACCAGGGGCCAGTCTGTGTTTGCCTATCACTGTGAATGCTCCTTGGCCAGGGTCCATTTCCTTCAAGGACCTTGAGTCCACTGTGTGCTAGCAGAGACCATGCAAAAGCAGCGATAGAGAGGTCCCTTCTCCCCTGCGTACCAAGCACACCGGGAGGTCAGTACACAAGGACTAGCTAAAGCGAGCAGCCTGGGGACAACCACGTCAGTGCTGTTGAATGCAGAGCAGCAGCAGGAGCCAGGCCCGCGATAACACGGTCTGCAGCCGGCGCAGGAGGAGGAGGGTCCCACCCAGACCCACCTTCCCAAGGTCACCCCATGTGACATCAGCACAGCCTTACAGCCCGTTTCTGGGGCCTTTGGTGCTGCTGCTGCGTCCTCTCTGCAGCGACACGGCTTGCAGGGGCGGCAGGCTGGGCCCTCTGCTCTGCACCCCCGCTGCATGTGAGATTTGCAGTGCAGGGTGAGCGGAGGCGGCTGCACCCCACGCGCTCTCCATCTCTCCATGCATCCATCTGCATCCATCCTGCATCCATCCTCCCAGCCGTACGTGGGCAGCGGCTCCTCTTTGTGTGTGAGCGCGTGGGTGACGCTGCGGCGCTGCTGCCGCCTCGCCCGCGGCTGCGGGGGGTGCGGGCAGAGCCCTCCCGTCCCCGACCCTCCCCGCGGGGCCTCTCTGGCTCCTCCGCCCGCTCCTGGCGCTCGGTTACGTTACCTGCGCTCGGGCTGCCTCTACTCCCGCGGCCGCCGCCGGCTCCGCTCACTGCCCGGGCTGGCGGGGGGGAGGTGACAGGGTTAATAATTTATTTATTTCCCATGGGGTGTCCTCGGCGGCGGGGAGGGCCCGGGTGGGCCCGGCTGCTGCAGCGGGGCCGACGGGGCGCCGCTGTCCCGGGGGTGCTGCCGGGGCGCGGAGGGCGGCGGCGCTTCAGCACCGGCGGGGCGGGGGCTGCGGAGGAGACGCCTCCCGCGCTGCCCAACCCGGCTCCGCGCACCGGCCCGGGAGGCGGCGAGGCCGCGCTCCGCGCCCGGGCGGGGCCGCCCCGTGGGAAGGGGCGGGGAGGGGGGGCGCGGCGGGGCTGGCCGCGTGTCCCCGCGCGTGTCACGCGATCCGCCCCGCGTGGGGCACCCGCGGCAAGCGCGCGCCGGGCTCGCCCCGGCACCGGGGTCTGGCGCCCTGAGGGCGTTCTCACCCGTGGCTTTTGTCAGTTATTTAGTGGATCTGTTTGTTTGTTTTTGTTTTGTGTGTGTTGGAAAAGGTCACATGAAGGTGCACAGGTTTGCTCCCCTCAGGGAAAGAAACAAAACGCACACACAGAAGGATCTTGGCGGTCTCTTCCTCGCTCCCCCTCCCAACCTATGCCCCCTTTATTTTATTTTATTTATTAATTTATTTATTTTTCCGGGAAAAAAAAACCCAAAAACTTCTGAAGCAGAAAATGAAATGTGACAACTCACAAATACATTCTCGAGCAACACCTGACAAAACTTGGTTACCTCCCACGGCCCCTTTATCATGCTCGTTGCCCCATCCCCTGCATCCCCTCCCCTCCTGCTCCCTCCTCCCAAAAAAAAAGATTGTTCCAAGGGCAAAATGAACAAGTTTGTGAGAATGGGCACCAGATTCTGCTGCTCCCTCACTGCCTCGCATCTGCTTTTAAGGCTGACTTTGTGTGGAGAAAAAGAACGCAACTATATAATTATATAATTAAAACTTTTTTTAGCCATAATGCCTGTAGTTATGGGTAAAGGTTGCACATTTGTGGGCAACATTTAATGTAGTGTGTGGCAACTGGGCTAACTGCAGTTGTCAAAATTATGTCGTAAAATATGTGCAAAAGTGACTGTGGTAATTGTGGCATGTTTTCATCTTAACTTTATTGCATGTACTTTTAGTAAGGGCTTTATGAATAGGATCTTTGCGGACATTTCAGGAACTAAAACTGCTTTGTGTAGATATGAGGAGAGAGAGAGAGATCCCATGTCATAGCTGGGAATATTCCAGTTTGCTGAGCTGTTAGCGAAAGGGGGAAGGACTTGATATGCCTGTCTGTTTATTTTCCATTAACACCATGTGAATTCCTTGGCTAGCACCAACCGGAATGGACAGGGAAGTTTGAAAAGCACTCTGGCAAGGAGCATGACGCCCCAAAGAAAGGCTGCAGCATTAGCGGCAATTCCTATTAGACGCCAAATAATCTATTCCCAGGGCACTGACAACATAAAGCACAAACTAGTAGAAACTGGATTTCTTTGGCTCCACTGCTTACGAAACTACTTGTGCCTGTGTGAGAAATTATTTTGTCTTTTAAGGTTGTTAAAGCAGAAGATACAGATGCAGAAATCGCAGTAACGCAAAACTGTGTTGCTCCTTCTTCCTCCAGCCTCCATTTCTCTGTGTTTGTTGCCATAATGTGCTATTGTGTAGCCTCTGCTCCCACTGCAAGTTCTTCGGAGTCAGAAGGCGGGAACTTGTCACGTGTTTGCAGAGCAGCTGGTTCGCTGGAGTCTCCAAACAGAGCCTGACACCGGGATAACATAAGCTGCAATAAATAGTTCACTGGCAGACACAGCAAACTAGCTTTTATTCCTGAACCAGAGCGAACATTTTGCAATAATTATTGTGACATCATGTAAGGCTAATCATATGTGAGTGAATTACCTGAATCCAGAGATATCCCTAGGAGTAAACACGCTTGGCAGCTGCCAGGGCAGCCCATGGCAATCCCCATTTCATTAATTTGGGTAGAAGTGCAGTGCAAGTATTCTGTTGTGCAAGGGGGTGAAGGGAGCTTGTGCCCCCAACACCACAGCTGCAGGGGCAGCTCTGGCAGGCTAAGAAAGACCGGAAAGCACACAAGAGAGAGCAGCTAAACCAAGCGGAGTGAAGAAGAAATATTAAGCAAGGACTGTTGGGAGTACGGGTGAAGACTGAGACAAAGATGCCCATGGTAGAAACTCATGGTCACGCCCAGGCTGATCCTGCTGAGAGGGCTGCCTGCAGCTGTGTAAATCCTAATAGAATCTGATGCAAAGTCTGTATGAATACAGATTTTATTTTTTATAAACATGAAAATTACAGACAGTAAGTTTTATATAGTTATGTGTGATATATATTATATATACTATATACAGTAATACAATACTGTGTATATTTACTGTATATATATGCTTTTTATATTATTACCATGTATATTAATGCATTTTTATAGAAATATATTAATATATGTTAAACACTATATACACATATGCATACTCGCTATATACATACATGCCTCTGTATGCAGGAGGAACTTTTACATCAGTAGGAAATGACCATGCATCTTAATGGAGTTAATGTGGCTGTGTGCTTGATCACATTTTGTATTTTTTAGTCTGAGATAGAAACTGAACAAAATCTAGCAAGAACTGTAATGGTATGTGATTCAGGCCTACAGTGTGCAAGAGTTTAAATGCACTTCAGTATCTGTGTTTTGCTTCGGCTTACAAATGGTATCATGAACCCTGAGACTAAAAGCTCATGGATGATTTTATTCTTTATGCAGTTCTACTCTCTATGCTCTTTCCACTTTTGCTATGACATTGGGGGTTTTAAAGTGAGTGCACTCCCCTGCAAGTACTGCAGTATGAAGACTCTGAAGTGATTCAGTTCTCTGATGCAAATTAATAATAAAAAAAGAAAGATAAGGGGTAAAGGAGGAGAGAGGGGTTTGGCAGGAGAGGGAGAGAAAGTAAATCATAATTCTGCATCCTCCCAGTCTCTGAGAACTTTCAATGTCAGAACCCCATTATTCAAAATAAAAATATTCATTACCAACCTCTAAGAGTAGGAATTAAAAATGTATTAGTAATAGTGATGAATAATTTATGTATGAATTTCAAGAGATTACTGAAAGTTCACAGTTGTGTATGCAAGTACATATATATATATATAAAATATACGTGTGTGTGGTCACTCTGTATTTTTTCAGTGATCAAATTATGAAGAAGAAATTAGATACCTATCTAGTGTATGTGTGAAAAAAAAAAAATCCACTCATCTAGTAATTCACTCCACGTTCATTCTCTAGTGTGATTAGACCCTTGGGAGGTTGTGTGCATCCTGTTTGGGTTGGTAACAGCTTGAGCTCTACTAATGGATGCTAATGCAAAAAGTTCTTAAGTATCATTTTTTCACTACAGAAAAAAAGAAAACGCTGCAAATATTGAATGTCCAATGATAATTTCTGTGAGCTTACGCATTAATTGCTTGGGTACATGTCCTATTGGATTAGTTCACTTCCACCACTTGCCGCTTGTCATGTAGCTTCATTTGAACACAAAATTTTATAGGTTCTTTTCTAAGCTAATGTTCACAGTTTCTTCTGCCAAGTTGTATGTCATGCCTTCTAGTCTCTCGGTCAAAACGGGTTTTGTTTATGATTATATGTCATTCTGACCTACATAATGCATAAGATTATATTCTGATTTCTTTTTTTTTTAATGATTTATTTCTGTTCCTTTAATACGTAACTCAGACTTCTCTCAGTACATATGCAAGGAAGCATGGTGTAGGATTCCTCATCTCTAGCAAATGTAGAGAATAATGTCGTTAACATTATATTGGTAAATCACCTAAGCTGCTTTCTGTAAGCTTTGAAGCAAGAACTAGTCATTGTCAGCCTGTGTCTTACTTCATTCATGTACACAGATCATTCTTCTAACATGAAACCTTAATCCTACTTCTGCTAGCACAAAAGATACATATACTTTTGCATGTGTGTGATAAAATTCATATAAATATTAGTAGGCTGTAGAATTCTAATAATAAAAATAAAGATTTTTTTTTTTTTCTGTTGAGGTGGGCTTTCTCTCTAAGAACCCACCACACCTATTGCAGGCCCAATAAAACTCTTTTCTTTTAAAGTTCATGGGCACACAGAGCATGCCAACTGTAAATACAACGACAGACTCATCTGCAAAAGATCTCTATAAGGCATCACAGAGAATTTGAGGGAGCTAGCAGTTATTGGCTGAAGCAGGTAGTGGATAGACGTGTAGAAGATAAACAGAAAATGGAAAAGCAATCTTACAACCTGAGAAATATTATAAACCTGTTTCTAGGAGAGACTTAACAGCTCAGGTAGGTCACTGTTCAACTCCACACCCAGATCAGTTTTGTGTCTAATACTTCCAAAAAGACAGCATCAGTTTTACTCTTCATGCCTGTCAGCTCTGAGGTAGTATTCAAGCTGTAGGAGATGTAGTTTGGTATATTCAGTTATAGAAATCACTATCACAGTAAAGTGAAGGAGAATCGCACTACTAAAGACAACAAAAATCTCATGGACAGCCTGACCATCTGTAAAATTACAGCTGCCAGAATGAAAAATGGTTTATACCCCTTTCTTATTCTAAACTTTATTGTATGTATATTGTCAATGCAGTCATTAAATAATATTCTTGTCATATATCATTGTCTTATCATGGTCCTCTATGAAGCATGTTTTGTTTTGTGTGTGCTAGTTTTCTTAAAATAGGCGAATCATTGTCCCTATCATTAGCCATGGAAATGAGAAAGGTGCATGTCTGTGAACAGTGCAATATTGTGATGAATTTAGTCACTGTATATTAAAACAGTCCTATAAAATATCTTTCTTATATTTCCCAAATTCCTGTCTTTGTAGAGTTTGGAATAATGCATAAGCTTTCTAGGAAACTGATCATCTTTGATAGTGCTTTTTACCTGGTTTTGAGATCTTATAGGACTTTTGGTAACAGGCAGAGAGTGTCAGGAGATATTATGATTATTAAGGTGTGTGAGAGAGAGTGAAAAAGGACAGAAAGGAAATATTTTAGCACTCTGAAGTGCTAAAAAGTCTCTACTGACATCTTTCTTTATTGTGTTAACCTACTCAGATGGACTCTGCAAAGTAGCTGAAGTCAGTAAAATGTGATTTTTTGATAGAGAATTGCGTGGAGCTGAACAACAAGTACAAAAGATTTCTGCTCATTTTTCTTTGAAAATGATTTTTTAAAAAATCTTTGTACGACAGGAGTTAAAAATCACTCTGCATATTTACAGTGAAAGAATATAATCTCAAGACACACCCACCAAATATTTTTAGAATAATAGCTCCAACTAAGAAAATGTTACCAACAATGCTGCACATTATATTCATAAAGTCCATTGACAGTATTTAGCTGCATCATGTTACTGGTTTGTGTAAGTAACATGTATCCTTTGAACAGACCTCTCTGTAATTCTTAAGCATATGAAATGAATAAAAAAGAAACTAACTGATGTACACATTTTTATTATTCACTTATGCAATGTGTGTTAATTCACTACCAAACAATAATTAATTAATTGCCCCTGCACATTCTAGCTCCGAAGAGTCATTATCCATGATATTTTTCCTTTCATAATCCATTCTATGACTGCTTTAGTACTAAAAAAATCCAGATCTTAAAGACTGACATAGCTTAGAAATCTAGAATGATCATATTGTCCCAGTTTCATGACTGACTGGTCTTCCATTTGTACCAAGATAGTTCTAGTAATAGACTCTGCCCAGTCTAGATCTTTTTTTTTTTAATAACAATTTCTCAGACATTATGAAACTGTAAGTTTCTACTCTGTTGTATATACTTCATTATGTTAATTCATTAGGTTAAAGAGTATTTTAGGTAGCAGGATAATCTTCTTTCTAACTTAATTTTTTTAAGAAAAAAATAGTCAAATAGTAACAGTCAAAATATAGACAATCTTTCCTTTTTTAGTTAATATTTTAGAATGTGTCTGAATATTTACTGTGTTAAATTTCAGTATATCAGTATTTATCACTTAACAAGAAGTCGGCAAGGTATTGTCCTAAGCTGCACAAAAAGCACATAGGGAATATATGGAGCCAGAGGTAAGAAGGCTTCACTCCCAGGCAGTCATTGTTAGCATTTGGATATGAACAGATCTTGTGTTTTTCCCACAAATTCTTTGCATTATTTTCTAGCTTGTGATCCAGATTCAACAGAAATTTGAAAATTGGAGAATAAGTAGTTCAGCTCAGTCTGGGGTTACATAACTATCTGAGACTTAGGCCCTGCCTAAAGGAGTATAAACAGAGGAAGATCTAAAAATCTTTTTTTTTTTTTTTTTTTCTGGTCAAATTCCCTAACATATGCATAAAAGAGAAGGCTTTTTTCATCATCTAATTATGCTTAAAAGTAAATGAATTGTTCTGAATCTCAAAGGGATGAAGGTGTCTGTGCTGTGTACATGGTTGAGTTAGATAACTGTTCAAATAAACATCATGATTTGGCATTCCCAAAGGCATTTCCCATACAGCTAGGGGAGATAGAAAAGCTTCCTACTTGAGCTCTCTGAATTTCCTCTTGGAGACACTTAGCTCACTGGCTGGACGAGAGCTGGGATGCTCAAGATAACAATTGTGAACCATCCTGCCAGGCAGATGTTAAAGCACTGGCAGCTGTAACAGCCTGAACATGACCCAAAGTTTAGAAAGACTGCTTAAACAAGCATACTCTTCCTTGAGGGGATCATGCTCCTCACTCAAGTTAACATGAAAAGCCAAATCCTGAGTTGAATGTAATTATTTCTACTGAACATCTCCAATATCTGGCATGTACAATTGCTATTCAGTACTTTCTTTTGTTATTCCTTGTACAGAAAACACCAGGTTATATAATTAAAACCATCCAGGAAGAACTTTTACCTTGTTCTTCTATGTCTTGTTAAAGCCACACTTTTCTTTTACAGATGCCCTCAGGGATAGTGACTTTTTTTCTCCAAAATGGGCAAACCTAACAGATAAAAACAAATTTTATTTATTAGTGCTTTACCATGCTTTACCATGCTTTACAACAGTGAAAATCTTCAGTACATCATGTATTTACGTTCTTAAATGATTAGGTCAATAATATAGAATTATAATTTTATAATAGAAATACCAGATATAGTAATATGCATAAATAAATAAAATATCAATGTGTGTGCTGGATATCAATGTGTGTGCTGGAGGGAGGGAAGGAAAAGGAGGCTACAGCCATCACACACTTTATATACTCTGAACTAGATATACATATTTGGCCAAATAAGTTCAGTCTCTAGGTAATCTTGCACATGTGTTTATCATTGCATATCAGTGTAATGACATCAGTTCTTAAATTTGTTAGATTTTTTTAAAATATTTATAATATTAACAGAATTATTTGAGTTTTTGTCCTGTAAAAACAGGCTGTTGCCTTTTTTGATGCTGATAGTTCTGAAATCTGTTTGAGGGCTAATCTCTAATCTCTCCCCTGGAAATAAAATACCTTCCTGTATGGTGTTTATTTGCTATGGTAATGATTGTATGAATTAGAAGAAGAGAAGGCCTTTAGTCTAAAGACACCTACTTTCTATAGCACCTCCAGTCTGTTTCATTTTAGAGTGCAGGGTTGATCTGAAGGATCAACAGCTAAAATACCAGAGAGCAGATTTGGATGCAACCATAAAACAAAAATGGAATGCAATAACAAAGAGTACAATCCAAGCTAGAGTAGACTAAGGTTACACAGGGTAGCTACTGACCCAGGAGAGCTACAGAGACAGAGCCTAGACAGCTGCAAAGCAGTGGCAGCCAGCCAGTGTTGAGCAAATCAAGACGAGCCCAGAAGAGGAGGACTTAGATCTCAGACATTAGCTGCTCTAATTTAGAACAAACAAGCTGTATAAGAACCTTGGATACCATGACAAGAATTACAGAAGTTACTTGTACAATGTTCTTCGAGTATCTAGAGCAACTTTTGATATAGAAATGCTCATACTAAAGTATTTTTAAAAATACTAGTTTATGAAATTATGAAATGTAATATTATGAAATAATGGATGACAAAGACTGTTTAACATGTAGCTAATACATGGATTAAAGATACATATTATAGATACATATTATAAATATAATGTAATGTAATGTAATGTAATATTATGATATATTTATATATGCTAAGTATATATTATGCATATTTATATATTATATATTAATATATGCTAGTATATATAATTATACTTACATATATATAAAAAATAGCTACATGTTAAAGAGTCCAATATCTCATATACTGGGCTATTAAAGAAAAAAAAACATATCTTCACAGGCATGCTTCAGTTTATGCAAAGATAATTCAAAGTATCACAATATGGATATTAAAATCAGAGAGCCTAGTTATATTGGTTTTGATATCCAGGTTTGCCCAGTCTTCATTATGGTACATTTCTGGAGCAGGGGGGTTGGACTAGATGATCTCTAGAGGTCCCCTCTAACTCTAAGGATTCTGTGATTCTGTGATTCTTTGATTGTATTTTGTGCAAGTTAATTATGTTTTAAGCAGACAAAAACTATTTATGAAAGCCCTGTTCCTTTCTGAAAGTACTTTTTCCGATATAATCTATAAACTGTGCACATCCACATTGACTGACAAGGTTGTATTTCCTACTTTATTTGTAAAGCATTGCAGTGCTTTACAGTACAGTTGCTGATTTTACCACAGAGGCCTGGCAATTGGAAAACAGATAAATAAAGAGCTCAAGAGTGTGGAAAGGAATTGTGTATACAAAGAAGTCTTCATAGAACCCTATAGTTTTCTTTGTAGGACATGATTGGTTTGGATTAGCCATGGATACAGGCCATGTCAGTATCAGTCTTCTAAATGTTTTATATTTTCTCTTATTGAAATTTGCCAAAGGACTGTAGTATCGAGTATGGTATTCCTATATTTTCTATTAAATCCAAAAATATGTTATGATGAGGGCACCCTTTCCCAAGGTACTTAAAATAGAATAGAAGAGTTTGAAGCTCTGGACAACACATTGACAAAATCCAGGTAGTAAACACATTCCAACAAGTCTGAAAAAGTCTATATGTTTTAGAACTGCTTTGACTCATTAGTGGAGTAATAAGATGTACGGAGAATTGGACCTCCAAAAGAACTCATTGATTTAAAGGCATACAATTTTCCTGTAGTTCCCACTAGCCGGCACATTAGCGATATAGGTCTACAGATCATTTTGTCTCATACGTATCACTGAAACAATAGATATACGTTTTACATAAAATCAGCATGGCCACAGAAAGGAGTGTAGGCATATTTTTCGATTACTACAGTTATCATGAGTAAAGCTTTTGAGTAAAGCTTTATCAGGATTTTTGTTCTCCAAGGACCTACCTATTCGCAAATCTAAGAGTAGCTAAACATCAGAAATTTAGTTTTTCTAATATATTTTTTCCCATATAATTCATGAAACCATGTAAAAACTTTCATGTAAAAAATATATTTTTATATAGCTGATAGAACATATTTTATCTTGCCTAAAGGTAAAAGAATAGATAAGATACCCTGCCATCTATGATTGTAGGCCACTGCTCCTTACTTTTTAAACATGGATGAGATGCAATGATGAATACAGTGAGTGAGACCCTTCCAAACGTCTTGGAGTGAGTGCTCTGTGTGTGCATGGGAAAGTCGAGTCAGTTTCCAAAAACTATGCATTAAGGAAGGCTTATCAGTATCAGATACATTCTGGATTTCATAGAATCATAGAATACTTAAGGTTGGAAGGGACCTCTAGAGGTCATCTAGTCCAACTCCCCTGCACACACAGGGTTTCCTAGAGCATGTGGCACAGGATGGTGTCCAAGCAGGTTTTGAAGATCTCCAGAGAAGGAGACTCCACCACCTCTCTGGGCAGCCTGTTCCAATGCTCTGTCACCCTCACTGTTAAGAAATTCTTTCCTAAGTTCTGTTACTTTACATGATATTAACATGACCAAATGCACCTTTTCTTATATAACAACTAATACTAAACTAGTTATCTAGTCTACCCTTCTTTTTTGGAAACAAATAGCAACTTGAAGAGCATAGTTCATCTTATTGAAATGGTCTAAAATGTGTTCAGCTAAAATGAGCTGAACAATTTGTCTTTAAATGCAGCCCAGGGTGATAATACCAATAGAAACATCTACAGGTCAAATATCTAAATGTAAGTGATATGATACTCATTGTAGTGTCTTTCCTGTTTTTTCTTGCTGTCCTTTCTCATTGAAAACTGCTCAGTACACTCATAACTGATTTATCATCCTGCCTTTTTCTGACTTTTGACTGCTCAATAGTTCATTACATCTACTCCATTCTGTCCTGTAGTACAATGACTTATAACAAACATCCAATTTGGACTGATAGATCTGCAGCATTATTAATGAGGCAGAAGAAAATGAAAACAGAAAGACATTAAGTAACAGATGAGAACATAAGAATTTTCAAGCTACTGTCTCTTCCACTCATCTCTCTGAGACTGAACAATGTCAAGGATTGAGAAGACAAGTTGTGACAGAAATTTCATCCTAATGCTGCCTATCCATCAACACATGACCCTAAACATAAAGACTTAAAAGTTTTAAAGTTATTTACTTAACTGTACTATATCTGTTGATTCTTATTTTCATTTACTTTATATTGAAGACTACCTGAAAAACATGTTATGAGTAGATCCTCTGCTGTGGCTTTAATACCCAACAGGAAGAACAAACAACAAAATTTTGCTGAACTCATATAATGAATCTACCCACAGATGGTTTAAACTCCCATAAAGTTCTGCAGCATTGAGAGTGTTTTACGCATTGGCAAGGTTGAGGATATGGCTAATGAACCTTGGCCAGAGATGCAGTTACCACAGACCAGCATGTAGCTGGCAGCTGATCTTTGATATTCATGGAGAAGATATTTTTTCTCCTACATAAAACAGCTCTTCACTAGCTGTATTCATATTTGGCACAGGTAGAAACATTTGATGCTCAGCTATTTTCTGCTTTGATACTTAATTTTTTCCCACATAGTAAAACTGTGTTCTCTGTTGCTCATCTGACCTAGCTCAAAAACTTGTTTTGCAGGGTACGCTAGCTTTAGATATTTTTTGCACATCAGTGAAATCTGTGTCCATCTTATTTTTTAAAATGATCATTCTTTAAAGTTTTTAAATGGAAAAATAAAATTTTATTTAGAGTTTTTCAGTGTGAATGAAATTGTATTTTCTAACTAAAAGTAATATTTACTAAGAAAGCCTAGTTACCAGTCTTCTGGTAGTAACACTACTCATTTAGAATTATCAAATAAAACAAGGCATGATTTTCAAAAGGGAACAAATTGAATCTGAATATAATAAACTCCATTTGCATTTATTTCTCTGTGGACATTCTTAAAGGAAAGAAAGACTGAAAAAAATACAAATGCAAATACTGAACAACGACAATGAGATTTTTTTTTTGTTGTTTATAAATCAAGAGTCATGTTTTGATTTATATATATAGGCATATAATGAATTTTGCATCTCCAGAAATCTTTTTGTTCAGTTCTTTGGTATATGCTGCATAGAATTTTTGAGAGAAGAGCTAAAAAGAAGAGAAAACACTTAAAATTAAAAAAAGAAAAACAGCTTAGAAAGATAAAAGATATAATAATTGAATAGGGTAAACAAATAGGGTAAAAAATCTTTTATATTTGGATAATATATGTTTTTTTTTCTGAGGAATTCAAGTTGGTGTTTTAATGGTATTGTTTTTATCATGAATGAAGTTAGAAGTGCTCAGACTAGCAAATGAGTTCTTTTCTAAATCTTAATAATGAGAGATCAATAAATGATTCTAAAATTACTTGTGACAAATCTCAGCAATAATAGAAGAATATTGTGTTCGATTTACTTGTGCACTTCTCCACACTTAAGTCAATGAAACTAATTATGTTTTAAAACTATGTAACGAATTGATTTTTCAATTATTTCAACAGAAATAATTTTTATTTTGAGAAAAAATGTTTTTTTTTTCCCCTTAGCTTTTATGTTTTTATTTTACTTTAGGCACCAGACCAATTGAAAGGAAGAAAAAAAAGTTCCAATGATTGAAGAAGAAAAGAAGATTGAAGTACTGTGTAGTCTTCCATACTCAATTTTCTTGGAACATAGCTAAGAAAAAGCAAAGAGAAGAAGACAGGTCAAATCCAAATAAAGTTGCTGGAGGAGTTCATGTCTGTGTGTCTTTTAGAGTGTAAGACCACCTGTGTTGTGGAGCCTGGGTTTAGTTTTCATCTTACCTCAGAGGAATTAAATCCTACTCCTCTAACCTTTACTGCCAAGCTGTAAATGGTTTTATAAATAGAGGAACAAATGCAGTAAATGTGACAGAAACCTCATCTTTCTTCACTTTAGCCTCAGAATACCTATAGTCTTGTCTTTCTCTAATTTAAAATGTCTCTCGCAATATCTTGGTCTGAGCTAAGGGACATCAATCAGAATTACTATAAGAATAGGTTATATTTTCATCACAAAGCATCATTAGTATCTACTTATTATAAAAAATCTCCCTCCCTTCTAGCACAACTACATATGCACGCAGAAGATTAAAAGACATTAGTTTTGAGTAACTTGAAGGCTCATAATTTTTTAGATAGGATGAGAGGCTGACTTAAGTTAAAGTAATAGGCATGAAGAAGTCATTCTAATCTATAAAATATGTTATACAGACTTATTTTTTAAAGAAAGAAGAGAAAGAAGCACATGAATGATTTATTCATATTTGTTTAAACTACAGGAACTCTTGATTAGGCAGTTTCAAAGTTTTTAAGGAAATGATAAAAAGTGCCTTAGTGGCAATCTAAAATTTTGTTAAGAAGAGAGGAAATGTGCATATCAGAGTGGACAACCAGAGTTTCCTTATTTTAGACCTTAGAAACAGGATTTTAAAGAATATATTTTTCAGTATAGTTCAGTGTCCTTCTATTTCAGGCTATCATGTTGTATTAGTTTTTAAGATTTACACATCTAGTCTTCTCCCCCAGAATTCATTGTTTTTTTCTTCTGGTTATTCCTCACTTAAGACAGACCTATTTCAAAATTTCTCCTCTCTCATGGCTAGTCTTCAGATAAGAATCACAACCCTCTTCGTACTCAAATAGGGTCAAATGTCATCCATGTCCAAGGAATCAGTTCATAACTGGTTCACTCTCTTCATATTCCCTTGGTTATCTATACATTATTTGGACACAGTTCACTGCTCTTGAGAGATTAAACTCTGACTTACTTTTTTGTTTGTTTGTTTCATTTTAAGTTATTCTTTTTGTTGTTGTTTCCTTTTTTTTTTCCAGACTATACGTTTCTCCCTGAATTTAATGACCTATTAAAGACTTATTGACTCAATAAATCGTTTTCATTCCAGGAACTCAGGATGTACCTCTGAGAATAAAATGTTTTCATTCATTGCACTATGTCTATAGATCAAGATGTGTATTAATAAGTAAGTGCACTACTGCAAATATCTTCATTAATGTATGTATTTGTACTAATTCTTGACTAAGACTATTCACAATGGGAGTCAGACACTGAAATAACATAAACGTGGGATGATTCATGCATAAGACTGTTTTTAGGCATATCATAAAAAATTATTTCCTCAGCCAAATGAGTTTTCCCTTACAAATGGTTAACCATATGATTCATTTGCAGAGGCCAGGGAAATTCTGTTCCAGCCCTTTCTTCCCCTTCTGCTTCCTATACTAACCAAATACTTCTGACGTCTTCCAGTGACAGGTTCCCTATTTCCTGCATCTGTTCTAATACAGATAGTAGCTTCTATCTAATTTTAATAGAGGAGAGGCTTTTTGCTATAGATTTCAGAAATCATTTTCTGTGTTGTTTGGATTAAGTTCATGTTCCCTGCTTTAATATCTAAAATAGACTAAGATAGCTAAGTCTCAAAAGGCACACTCTTCACTGACTTTTAACTCTGGAGGTGTCTGTATTCAATTAGCACCTCTCTTTGGGCCTAAAGCTTTATTCATAGATATACACCTGTAGAATTATTTGATCATGAACAGCAGGTTGCCTTCTCTATGTCTAAATTCCATTAGACATAGATCTGGAGGTCGTATTCCATTAGATCTGGAGGTCATTTCCCAAAGGATTTAGTCTAATAATAATAGCCCTTCAAAAGGACAAGAGAGAGGAGCCAGTAAACTACATGCCCATCAACCTCACCTCCGTCCCTGGAAATGTGATGGAGCATGTCGTTCTAGAGACCCTCTCTAGGCATATCAAGGAGGAGAAGGTGATCAGGACTAGTCAGCATGGATTCAGTAAGAGGAAGTCATGTTTGACAAATCTGATAGCCTTCTACGATGGGGTAACTGGATGGATGGATGGATGGATGGATGGATGGATGGATGGATGGATGGACGGATGGATGATGGGAAAGCTGTGGATGTTATCTACCTTGACTTGAGCAAGGCTTTCGACACAGTCTCCCATAACATCCTTATAGGAAAGCTTCGGAAGTGTGGTTTGGATGAGTGGATGGTGAGGTGGATTGAGGACTGGCTGGATGGCAGAGCTCAGAGAGAGGAGATAAACAGAGCCGAGTCTAGTTGGAGGCCTGTGGCCAGCCATGTCCCCTAGGGGTCAGTGCAGGGCCCAGGGCTGTTCAACTTGTTCATCAACAACTTAGACAAGGACACCCTGAACATATTTTCTGATGACACCAAAGTGAGTGGCTGACACTCCAGAGGGCTGTCCTGCCATCCAGAGGGACCTGAACAGTTTGGAGAGTTGGGCAGAGAGGAACCTCATGAGGTTCAACAAAGTCAAGGCCAGGATCCTGCACTTGGGCAGGAATAACCCCAGGCACCAGTACAGATTAGATGTCAACCTTCTGGAAAGTAGCTTTGCAGAGAGGGACTTGGGAGTTCTGGTTGACAACAAGTTAACGATGAGCCAGCAACGTGCCCTTGTGGTCAAGAAGGCAAATGAGATCCTGGCCTGCATCAAGAGGAGTGCTTCTAGCAGGTCAAGGGAGGGGATCCTGCCCCTCTACCCAGCCCTGGTGAGGCTACACCTCAAGTATCATAGAATCATAGAATGCTTAAGTACTGTGTGCAGTTCTGGTCTCCCCAGTACAGGAGGGATGTGGAGCTCCTAGAGAGGTTTCAGAGACGAGCGACCAAGATGATCAAGGGACTGGAGCACCTATCATATGAGGAGAGGTTAAATGAGCTGGGCCTGTTTAGCGAGAGAAGGCTGAGAGGGAATCTAATCAACATGTACAAAATCCTAAGATATGACTGTAGGATGGAAGGGGCTAAACTGTTTTCCATAGCGGTTGGTGATAGGACAAGGGGCAATGGTTTTAAGCTGAGGCATAGGAGGTTTCATCTCCGGGTGAGGAGGAACTTCTCTCCTTTGAGAGTGACAGAGCCCTGGAACAGGCTGCCCAGAGTTTCCTTCTCTGGAGATCTTCAAAACCCACCTGGATGCCACCCTGTGCCCCATGCTCTAGGGGTCCCTGCTGGAGTAGGAGGTTAGACTAGACGATTTCTAAAGGTCCCTTCCAACCCTAAAGATTCTGTGATTCTGTAATAACTATACTTTGAGAAGTATCATGAATTGTCTGCATAAAGTTCATCATATAGCTAACCACAATCATTTCCTACAGAAGGCATGGTCAAGGAAAGAGATACTATTATTGTGGCGTGTGCATTTTGCACCTTGTCTATGTACATGGGTGTTTACTGTTGTTCCCCTAAATGATTTATGAAAATCTTTAATTAAACAAAAATATTATCAGCAAGTTGTATGTCCACCTCTTATGGAGCAGTTACAAAAATGCTTTTTCTTTCTGAATACTTCGGGTACCACTCTCAGACCCAATTCAAGCTATAGTTTTGCAGTTAGATGTAGGATTCCTAGAGTTGAAGGGAGATTAATTCTTCTCTGAAATACACTTATATGCAAAAAAGTAAGTAGCATCAGGTGTATTTAAAAATGTGAGCCCTTACCTAAGTATACCAACTCAGGAAAATAATTAGCACGTGAATCCAAATCAGTTAGAGAAATCACTTTATATATCAAGGCTCGAAAGTATGATAGTTAAGCTCAGAGAAAATTCTATTAACCCACCTCCAGACTGCTGCATATGTGTGTGAGCTGCTAAACCTTGCTCTGAAGCTCAGTGGGCTCCAAGATCACTGCCAGTGCCAACTTGCACTCCCTGGCAATAACTGATGACACCTATACTTGAAAACTTGAAAATATCTCAGAGTTAGGAAGCACTCTCTACCTCTAAAGTCAGCTGGTGTAGACTGGCCACGTTCACATATTCTTTATCTTAGGCCTGTACTCGGGATATTATCCTTCTATCTACACATACAATAAACTATTTTTATTTGTATTTTTTTCCGCTTAAAATGCTTTTACTGCTGAGAGGAAATTGCAGTCCATCAGCATCTGGTTTTTGAAGCCCAAAACTGATGACATCTCTTACATGATCTCAGGTGTCATGGGCAGAGATGTGAGTGTATTTGATATCCAAGACTTCATATAATCATAGAACGCTTAAGGTTGGAAGAGACTTCTAGAGGTCATCTAGTCCAACACTCCTGCACACACAGAGTCATCTAGAGCATGTGGCATAAGATTGTGTCCAAGTGCATTTTGGAGATCTCTAGAGAAGGAGACTCCACAACCTCTCTGGGCAGCCTGTTCCAGTGCTCTGTCACCCTCACTGTTAAGAAATTTTTCCTTAAGTTCCTGTGGAGCTTTTGATGCCTCAATTTGTGTCCATTTCCTCTAGTCCTATCACTGGCCACCACTGAAAAGAGACCAGCACCATCCTCCTCACTCCCTCCCTTGAGGTAATTACAGGCACTGATCAAGTCCCCTCTCAGCCTTCTCTTCTCCAGGCTGAACAGGTCCAGCTCTCTCAGTCTTTCCTTGCAGGGCGTTCCAGGTTTCTTATCATCCTTAAAGCCCTGCGCTGGACTCTCTCCAGCAGCTCCACATCCCTCTCATACTGAGGAGCCCAGAACTGGACACAGTATTCTAGATGTGGCCTCACCAGGGATGAGTAGAAGGGGATGATCACCTCCCTCGACCTGCTGGAGACCCCCTTCTTAATGCACTCCAGGATCCCATTGGCCTTCTTGGCCACAAGGGCATGCTGCTGCCTCATGGTTGACTTGTCATCCACCATGACGCCCAGGTCCCTCTCTGCAGACCTGCTCTCCAGAAGGTCCGTCCCCAGCCTGTACTGGTGTCTGGGTTTATTCCTCCTCAGGTGCAGGACCCTGAACATTCCCTTGTTGAATTTCATAAGATTTCTCACTGACCAGTTGTCTGGTCTGTCCAGGTCCCTTTGGATGGCCGCTCAGCCCTCTGGACTATCATCTGCTCCTCTCAGTTTTGTATCATCAGCAGACTTCCTGAGGGAGCACTCCATCCCTTCATCCAGGTCATTAATGAATGAATTGAACAGGACCGGACCAAGGAATCCAGGAAACTTGCAGGAATACTGTGGGAAATATTTGATGAGATCGTAAATTAGTAAGGAACAATAGCATGAGAAAAGCCATGGGTGTGGAAGTGGCTCTGGGCTTGTGCAAACGTGTACATTTTCAAGGAGACTGCTGGATGATACAGGAAAGCCTGTGCCAGACAGTATGTTAATAATTAAGCAGTATGAATAGCTGGAGGTTCAGGGCTTGAGCTTACTCCTTAGCCTTATTTTATTTAGCAGTGTAGACATAGCCAATTGAGATAAGGTTTTACTGCTGGGCTCATTCTCTCCTAATCCAAAAAAATGTTCAAACATGACTAGATAAGGAGACAGAGGCAGATAACATCAGGCTAGTTCCAATAACAAGGAATGAACAAAGGCAGCAGAAAATATTTGCTTTTCACATTTGCAGGTGAAATAAACTGTGATATTTGCCTCTGATACACAGACAAGTTTAGTGGAATTTATTAGAAACAGGAATACAGGAGAGATCAGGTCAGAAATAGAAAGTAGAGTAGAAAAATGGATCATGGAGATGAGAAAAAAGAACTATAAACACATTATAAAAACAGAACTACGGAGATGGATTAAAAGAAGACTTAAATAGGACTTTTACAAAACAGTATGAGTTGTGATGACACCTTGATCCTAGTTGCAGAACAGATCTTTAAGAAGAAAGGTTGTTGATGTTAGAATTATAACATAAAATTTTATTCGGGTGGAAAAGTGAAATAGCTGTAGTTATTTTTATATATATGTACATATGTATGTATAACGATCTCTACTGACAGTTCTTTTTCCATGATTTCTTTTCCTTTTTTTTCCCTTTTCTCCTTTCCTTTTCTTACTTTCTCTTGCCCTTTCCCTTTCTTTTTCCCTTGCCTTGCTTTGCTTTCTCTTTTTTTTCCCTTATAAGTCAGTTATGATTTTTGAGTATTAGTGTGAAAGGTGTTTCACAGAATAATATCCTGAAGTGGAAAACTGCTGATAAAGTCTATTGTCATTGCAAAACAAATTGTGACCCTGCTGTGTTTAGAATCACACAGATCACATGGACATGGATTTGTATATATATATATTCTCTGAGAAATATTCCTCATAATTTTTCAAGTGCATGGGCAAATCTGTGAGAAATGTTTGCTGAGATATCAAGAATTCAATTTGAGAGGGAGAGATGAGATATAACTTAACTTGTCTAATCTCTTTGACTATCCCTGCGTCATATGGACTGATGGCAGAGTTGTTAACATGCTAACTTTTTTTTTTTTTTCAGCACATCTATAACAAAAGATTGTGGAGTGTACTTGTCAGGTAGCCTTAGTCTGCAATCACACACTGTCTACAGGTATGCTAGTCTAAAAGCAGAGCTGGGAAAACCCTCCCCTATCCTTGTATTTTAAAAGTAATGAACATGCCTGGATAAAGTGGATGAAGAGAGAAGGCCAAAATATGTTGACTAAAATTAGACAGGGTAAGACAGGGTAATTTTACTAACAAAATTTCCCTCATTTACCCTCCTTATCAGGAGCAAAATACATTTCACACAACATGTGACTTCAATCAAGATGTTCAGGAGATTCTCTTTGGATCTCTTTTCAGGGAAACGGACAAGAGAGAAAGAAAAGATTAATGAAAAAGGAAGGGACACACAATACTCAATACTAAAGAGATCTGAGTGGGAGAGGGAGACACATTAAATCTCTTACTCTGGATGATTTAGACCAGAAATTAAAACATTGCTTAACTCTCATATCTAGAGCAGAAATCGTATTTTGAGAAACTCTGATGAGAAGATTAATATTGCACATGTAATTGTGCAAATAAACCTTGTAATGCTGTGGCTGAATTTCTTCCAAAATATTATTTGAAAAGCTGCCATATTTCCAAGTAACTAAGAATGAAGATCTACAGATATTTTCTTTGATTACATAAATGCCTCATACCTTGTTTCAAACTAGTTGTGGTAATTATTATGGTATTTTTCCTCTTTATGTGAGTATATACCCACAACATTTTTATTGTGGTTAATAAATCAGTTGAAGTGTCAGACAAAACAAGACAGTCTTCCTTCCTTCCTTCCTTCCTTCCTTCCTTCCTTCCTTCCTTCCTTCCTTCCTTCCTTCCTTCCTTCCTTCCTTCCTTCCTTCCTTCCTTCCTT
>PTEX01000281.1:151948-166249 GCA_003342815.1 Eudromia elegans
CCTTCCCTTCCCTTCCCTTCCTTTTTCTCTCTCTCCCAGTGCAGAAATGTTCCACTGTAATCCATTTATCAATCACAACTATCACCTTATTCCAACAGACACTGTTGTATACATATATGTATAGACCTATATTCATATATATTTTACATAATTTTGAGTGTCAATTTGAATTATAGAGTCATATAATTATACAATTATAGAGTCATAATTATATAATTAGAGAGTCATATAAGTTGTTCAAAAAGAGCAAGCAATTCTTATTTCACCAATGATGATCCCAAAATTTTGTGACAATAAAAACCTAATATTTAAATCATGTTATGGGCAAGAGGAAAAATCCCCTTTGCAATATGTCTTTATATACTTATATACTTTTTTTTTTAAGGTCACTTTTCTGTGAATATTATAGTTCAGTATTTAAGTCATAAAATATTGCTACAGAAAAAAATATTTTGTGTAACTGGGTATTCTGAAATCACCATATTTAGAACTCAAACATAGTTTAAATGAAAGTTATAAAATTTAAAGTGTAAGAAAATCCTTATGGTCTTTCCACTGTAAAATTACTTAAAAAGACAGCATATTTTGAATGAATAAGAACATCTGAAATGATCAGAAGATTTATTTATGTTATGTAAAGTACAGCTACAGCAGATGAACAGAATTGCTCTAAAATGAAAGAACAGTCTGCCAGAGAAAATTTGCAGGTGCAAATTCAGTGGAATAAACCATTCTTCAAAGAATATTTAGTCTTCTGCTATCATGAAAGAACATTCTTTCATTATTCTGTATTGGTGTTTGAGAGTTTGAATGGTGTATTTATATAGATAGTACATGCATTTGCAAATTTCAAACAACTGTTTTTTATATCTATATGCTGCTATAAATATGTACTTTAGGTCCCAAAGAGAGAAAGGTATAATTTTCTTTTTAATATATAAATGCTGCATTTAATGGGATAAACATTATATGTTTTCACAATCAAATAGACTTTTCCTTAGAAGAAAAAAAAATTCCACTGAACATTTCTGGGATAATAAGAGTTCATATTTACTGTAGTCAATCTTATGTTTGTAGTTTGGCAAAGTAGTAGTTTGTAGTTTACAAAATTCTGGTTTGCTCTGTTATATCAAACGAAGTCAAATTTCAATTTGAGTAAGCGATTAATAAGTGCCTTCCGCTATGCTTAAACTACACATTCTGGAAAGACACCAGTCTTTGGATATAACAGTGTGTTTATATACGACCCTCTTCCCATTTGTGACCTAATTAACATGAAAAGATATCGTGAAACATGGGTTACCAGGGAGCTATGGCATCTTTCCCGTCTCTCTAAAGTGGAGCAACAAGTCCATGGAACATGATGAGCACATAATAGATCATGAAATATACTGAGTAGAAAAAATACCTTTTGACTAAGTAGGTCATGAAAACACGTTCAACAGATAAGGTTGGAATCTTTACATATGGACTGGGATTTGAATTTAAGTGAGTATATCTACCAATTTGTTAAGGAGCGGAAGAAGAATCAGAGCAGTGTGTTAATCTACAGACAAAAAAGAAACTGGTAACAATGATCAGACTCAGACATACATTTACCTCTGTGTTTCAGCTGAATTTCAAGTTTGTCTATGCGGCTTCCTGTACTGAGGACTACAGGGACTTCATTAGCTACAGTATGTGCAGAAAACAGGCATGTTTATAGACATCTGCAAGAGCTGCACAATAGGGAAACATTTCAGTTATGCAAAGATCCTATAGTAGGCCACCAGGATTATCAAGATAACGCAAGATGGCTAGGGGAATGATTTTGTTTAACCATTTGTCTAAGTTTGTTTTTTCTTTGTTTCTTTTTTTTTTTAGTTGGAGGATAAATCTATATCCCTCATGAAACTCAAAGTATGGCAACAGACAGACATTTATAACCTGCAATTTACATGAGAAAAATAAACTGTTAAGAAAGGGAAGGTTTGGGATATAGGAAAAAAAAACATAAAGCAAAACTACTGTAAGTCTAATCTGGGAATCTGAGAATCAGAGAAACTGTAGAAAGTGCAAAAGTTATTTAATCTTTTGGACACGTTAATTTTAATTAGAGTAAGTGAGCTGCTTACATTTCTACTTAGTGGGTGGTGGAACTTCCCTGAATAACAATGAATTTTTAGTGGAATTTCTGATATACTATCCAGGATTATATATTTAGGGAAAAAAAAATCAAAGCTGATATCTTGACTATTTATATTTCATACTTAATTATTTAGTTGAAAATATTCCCAAAACAAAGTGACGCAAAAGATAACTTTACAAGCTTATGAAATGCATTTAAAAGAAGTGCATCTTGTTACAAGATACTTGGGGATCCCCTTACCCAAAGAAATGTTCATGTTAAATAAGAAACTAGTGGTTGATAGGCTAGGGAGTGTGTAAGAGAGTTGCCACAATAGTCAGATGATGTGTGTTAGCAACATTTTCCAGCCATTGACTGCCCAAGCTGGATTCTGGAAATACAGAATAGTAGCTATTGGCCCTATTTATTGGAAAATAAATATTTATTTACTTGATAATAAAATCGGAGTTAGAAAGGTTTAAAGTATTTCTGCTGAATGATAAACAATTCAGGAACGCTATACATCCCAGATGGAGTGGTGGGAATTGACCAAGAAGAAGCTGGTCTTTCTAGACTCCTTTTCAGGACGTTTGTATATAATTGGTAGTGAACAAGGAATGTAGCTCTATAAATGCTACATTAGATGCAACTGGAGACACATCATACGTTTTCTGTAATACAGTAGAACACAGAGGTAAAAAAAAAAAAAAAAAAAAAAAANAAAAAAAAAAAAAAAAAAAAACCAAACTCTGAGCACATTAATCAGTCATTAAGTCACCTTTTTAATGGGGGTAGACTAAAGCTAACAGGAGAAATCAGAGAAAATGTTTCTTGTAGAGGTAGAAAAATATTAAAGACACAGGTAAAGTGTTGTCTTAAACATTATAGTACTGTAATTGTACTGTTGTTGTTTTGGTTGGAGAGATGAGATACACAAGTACACAAGTAATCAAAATGACTGGAAATACCAGGAGGCATTGAGAAAGCAAAATGATGCCTGTGAGAAAGTATTTCTATTATTTACATTTATATACACATATAGAAGGAATACAAGCTGTAAAAAACAAACAATAAACAAAACTCTTAAAAAATCTTTTATGTATTTACTTTAAATTATCATGTTCACACATTATGAAATTATTATAAATTTATCATGAATATATTCAGTCTGGAAAATCATTGCCAAGTTGTTTTGGCAATGAAAAGGAAATCTTACTAGACTGATAAGTTGCCTGTAGAAAACTTATCAAAGGTTTCTATGCATTTTTCATTAGTTTACAGTGATGCTTCCATCAAATGCTCCCTCTATAGGAAGCCTTTTGATATTTGTTGCTGAGATGAGTTACAATAAATAAATACATAAAAAGGAAATATAATGATATAGTCCCTTTGACAGGAGATGAAATGTTGTCTTCTAGTGCATGTAGAGATTGTAAAATAGTAGATATGCTGGAGTAATTTCTGAAAGTGTAGTCTGTAACCATTTATTTCCATAGTGATCATACTAGAATAATATAGGACAAAAGACAGAGCTGACAAGGGAAAGAGATATGCATGTGTACAGACTTGGATGAATCTGGATGGCAAGAAAAAGGTAAGTTTGGGTTTTTGTGTCAGAGCTTTTGATGAAATTAAATGTGTTAAGGGTTGGCTTCAGTCTTATAGTTTCTGAAGCTTGTTAATGACTTTAATACTTGCATGCCAATGCCTTCTCTACAGCTTTTTGAAAATCAGGAAGGATAGACAGGAGCATTCCAAATAAAGCAAAAATTTTTAACAAGTCTGTTGTTACGTTTTTTCACATGTTCCTTTGAATTGGGCAATATTCATCTGTGAGAACTCAGACTTTATTCAGAGATGACAGAAAAGGCATGATTTTCATGGTTATTACACATTTTATTTACAGTGAAAATATATCAATATCAGAGACCAGAAGAGAAGATAAGACATTTTAATCTCTTAAACAATTATTCAGCTTGAACAGTAACAAATGTGATTGATGGAACAAGCTTCTGTAGGAAATTTTAAGTTGCATTCTTGTTCTGCTAGAGTGTTTGCAGATTATGAAAGTCCTGTATGAAGAAAACAACACTTCAGGGTGTGGCTTCTCTTCCTAGAAAGGAGGATGATATGGAAAAATGGACACTGACACTACTATGAAAGGTTTACCTTAACTGAAACATTTTTGTTGTTATCCTGTGTTTCTTACATATGCATATACAACCTTTACAAAAGATTTTGCTTAAATAGTACAGTTACATATTTTAGTATGCCAGACCAGTCAAAATGTACTTTACCTAACATTTCAGGGAATGCTGACTTTACCTTTATTTTTTTTTTTTTTTTTTTGTGTAGGTGTCATCAAACGTGACTGACCCATTTTCTAGTATCACTGGATTTCCAGTGATTTATCACTGAATGCTAGAGATCCTCTAAAAAGGCATTGTTTGATGATAACTTCATAGCATGATACAATATCATGCAACAGTCCCCAAGCTCTGAAAGAGCTAACTTGGTTATTGAAAGCAATATATTCCCGTTAGTGCACTGCTTGGACCAAAGTAACATATATTGTTCCTCCGATCATTGTATCTCATTTATTTGCACAACAGTGCATTTGCAATCTAAATATAACTTTTCTTATGTATATATTAAGTTGCATTTTTCAGGATGAGACACGCTAGCATTGAGGTCCACAATTAAGGAAAAACCACTTTAAATGGTCTCAGAAAACATTCTTAGACTATTTTGAGAATTATATGATTTATGCAGAAGACAGTCTTGGCATACCTTTGAAAGTAAAAACTGTCCTGTGGAAGAAACATATGCAAGTGATGATGGGACTGTGAAAACATCTGTAGTAGGTGATTGTGAAACTTCCAAGTGTTTTACTTAAAAAATTGTATTGGTCTCTTAACTTAAGAAAATTGTTCTACAGGAGTGTCTACTCTTCTGTATAGAGTAGAGAGTCCAAAATTTTTTGCATATAGTGTTCTTAATACGAAAGACATACTAGACACGAAAATTGATAGAAATAATACATTATAAGCTTATCCTGTTGCACATTTTCCCTGAACTCGTTATGTAATGTTGATATATCTTATGTCCAGAATATAAGTGATATAGGTGTTTGCCACAGATCTACAGGCTCAGATACTACTCCCAAATGTGGAAGCTCTATCCAATACTTGATAATTAGCCAGATGTAACAGAAAGACAGGCAGAGTTTAATATGAATTTTATCAAAGCAATGACTCTAGAGAGTGGGACTCTATTCACAGTTCTGCTAAAAGCTTTTTACAGCTCTCTATCTCATATACAGTCTCTATTTTCTTTAGTCTTAAAGCTTAAATAATGGTCATTATTTTCCTTTTAGAGTTACTGGGAGCTTTCCTCAAAAAAAGATTTATTTGAATAATGGCAAGAATTAGGGCATTGCCATTTGTGTTGGCAATGATCACCACATTTGTGTTGCAGGTGTGGGTAAAATGATACATACAATTTACGTAACTTACATGTAATTACATATACAATGTCATAGATATTGCAGTTTTTAGGTAAGAACTACTAATTTTGTCTTTTAAAAATGCATTGTTCTTTTAAACCAATACAGAAATTCTCTAGAAATGTGCTTTGTTAATGCAGAGTTAAGGTTGCTGGTGGGTTGTGTTCAGGGTTAGGGATGTTCAAGCACTCAAAAACAGAAAATTCTGAATTACAGAATATGAAGCTGTTAATCTGCTATATTTGAGCAATATCCTTACATACTAACACTGTACAGACTCACACTTTTTGAATGTAAAATATGGCTTGGTGAACTGCAATAGTTGAATCTGTCTTCATGTGTGATATTCCCTAGAAGTAATCTGAAACTTACTCTATTTCACAATCTCATTATACTTTTCCATAAATTAAGCTAGTTTTTCTGCCAGATTTTCAGGTTTTTAGCATAGTATGCAAACCACTCTCTCACCACTAAAACCCAACGAAAAGAAAAACCTTGCTTTTCCTTGCAGCAATATAGGCAAACTGGATTCAGATATATACACATGCCTTGAATATACCAAATACAACTACACGTAGCACAGTAAATCCAGCTCTAGTGCATGGGGACTTTTGCCAGCCGGGGGAAAAGTAAAGTTATTTCTGAGGCTGAAATGTATTTTAGGACTATATTTCCTGTTTAAGTTACATACATATTAGCTGCTTGTTTCATGGTTT
This sequence comes from Eudromia elegans, assembly GCA_003342815.1. NCBI lineage: Eukaryota > Metazoa > Chordata > Aves > Tinamiformes > Tinamidae > Eudromia > Eudromia elegans. The sequence continues at coordinate 158,277 of PTEX01000281.1, forward strand.
TCAGATATTTGAAGAACACTGTTTAATAAAACATTTTGGTAAGAAATATGAATATACTGATATTTTAAGTTCTCTTTTTTGGGGGGGTTGGGGGAAGGAGTGGGATGGTGCTGCTAATTCTTCTGGGAGAGAGGCTGTGGCTATCCTGGGACTAAGCAGTAGGAGACATTGTGACCAGACAGACAGAATGAGGTTAGGAGCATGATCTGCAGGAAATTCAGCTGACATGAAAAGAGACTAAGATAATTCTAATATCAAGGAAATCCTAGGACTTTCAAGAAAAATCTCAAAGAAGCACAAACGGAAAACATGTTAGAGGAAACAAACCATTTATTTCTGGTGTGACTGCACTGATGCCAAGACATTGTGCAGGGAATGGTTACTGATGAGGTGATAAAAGGCGGTAGGGAGCCATGGGTAGAGATATCTATGAAAGGCCATAAATACACGATTCATCAAAACTGAGACTCCTTAAAAACATTTCAGTTTTGAAACTTGAGCAAGGCTTCTTTCTGAGAGAAGGGCATTTAAGATGTTTGGCACATGGAATTGAACCAGTTCCCATTTCTCTTCTGCTAACAATAATAAATATTCCAATTACCATTTCAGTTTTTTTCTTTGAAAGAGGCTACACATTGAATAATCTTATTTATTTATTTATTTATTTAGTTAGTTAGTTAGTTAGTTATTTAAGTTAAAATATCACCTTTGTTCAGTCTTTCAAAATTTACATTAAGAAAATGAATGGTCGTGTTACTACTCTGTCCGAATTCTAACATGTGAGATAGAAATGTTCATGATGCCAGTTAATCACAATTACATCTACAGTTTCTGCCTGAAGGAGAAACAATTGGAATCTCTCAGCTGTAATGAAGAGAATAATTATCAAACCTTGTGTCCATGAGCAGAAAAGGAAGAAGATGAGCATGTATTTTAGAGATTCATTCGACTGTGCACAAAGCTTTAGAGTTCTAAATAATCTTATCTAGACCCTATTGTGCCTCTAAACACTGTTTTGTATTAACACACTTTCACATATGTATGTTGGAAAATATCATGAACCTGAAAAAATAATAGAAATATTCCAGTATAGGATTTTTTTTAGAGTGCCTTTATTTTTGTAATACACAGGTTGTATGTAAATACAATAATTTTAGAACTGCTGTTAGGGCATTGACTGTCGGACTAGACTGCTGTTATGAACACTTAAGCTATATGACTGGAATACCAGTTCTGCTCAGAAAAAGTGTTACCAATACATAGTGTCTATTTTCTCCTGTGGATATTCAGACTTTCTGGATAATACAGTTACTTCAGATGTGGACATCACTGGTTATGCATCATAATAAATAGTCCATAGCGGTTCTTGGTGAACTCATGAAGTTTGGGTCTTCAGCAACTGACATTTTAGAAAACAATTTTCATAATATAATCCATGTATTCATTTTTTCTCATATTAAAGATCTTTCCCATTATTTATTTTATTATTTAGTGGTGTATTATCAACATTATCAGTAGAGAAATAGACTTTCCTCACCTGCAACAAAAGCATTAGCCTTAATATTGATATTTTTGTTGTTGTTGTTGTTTGTTTGCTTGTTTTGAACAGTGATCACTGAATAAAAATATCTCATCAACATGTCCAAATAATTTTTTTTCAGCTTTAATGTGTAACCTCTTTTTTTTCCTGTAGATTCTGAGCAAAAAAAAAGATAGAGCATGAGCAAATGCAAATGGAGAGCCCTGAGTTCACAGTATTATTTCATTAACATGGATACTTTGTACAGGTACTTTGTTCTGTGTTGAAATTACAGTCTTATTTGTTCTTTACTGTCTTTTAATCTGATATATCTCCTTAATGGTGTTTTTCACTGTTATTAACAAAGAAAAAAAAAAAGGTTCTGTTTATTTTTAGATAACATACACAAGTAAAGTTCAAAGTTTCATATAGAAGAAAAAGAAGCTTTGAATGCACACAGCTTCTATCAAATTTGTTTACTGTTTCACTTAAAAATTTCAGCCAATGCTCAAGTTTCATTGACGTATATAGAAGTTAAGCATGGCTATAAAATCATAAAATCATTAGCATTTAAGGACATTATTAATGTTCCTAGTCAATAATAAATAGGAGCAGAAAGAATTGATTGTGCCTTCATAAATTTTATGAAGCATTTCTGGTTTAGGTTCTATATTATTTAACCTTACAAAATATAAAGTTATTTCCATTCAACCTTCCACTTATATTTCAAATACAGTGTAAGAGCATCTAAAGGACAAAATCTTCATGACTTCAGTGACTATTTTAAAATTCTGAAATAGCAGATTTTATTGCATTCTATTAAAGAAAATTCAGCAACATAAAGTAAATTTAACTTTTGAAAATGAACAAGTATATGTGGAGAAAATGCTGCTGAGATAAGTTCCTTACTGCTATCTCAGAGAATTCTATGAAGATAAGCAAATTGTCAGAAAAAGAAATGATGGAAAGAGAAACAGAAATTAAATGCCAGGAACCCTCTGAGAAAAAAATTCTTTTTCCAATTAGCCATATATTATTAGCCTTTAGAATTGAGTTTATCATCAGGGACACTAATGAGATAACAGCTACCAAAAGGAGGTAGATCCTTGTGGCCTCACCAGAGCTGAGCAGAGGGCCAGAATTTCCTCCCTCAACCTGCTGGCAACGCTCCTGATGCAGCTAGGATCCCATTGGCTTTCTTGGCTACGAGTTGCAAATTTCTAATCAAGACATACTATACTATTAAAAAAACAACCTTGCATACATATGCTACAGCTCAGTCAGCCTGTGCCTATTCAAAAGCTGCAGGTCTCTTGGGTGGCAAATTTCCTATAAAAGGGAAAATGAAAACATTTTGGAAATAACATATTGTCCCTAATTGCACATTTTACAGAGATTAACTATAAGGAACAGGAACAGGAACAGGAACGATCACACTGGACCACTTGTGACTTGACCATAAAGGTATATCCAAGTTTTTAATTTCACTTACAAGTCCTAAACATGCCTCTTTCTCTCTTTGGTTTGTGAAACTTGTACTGCACTTTGAATACTTGTCTGCCTATTCCCCCCTTGAGGAAAAAAGAACAAGGGGAGGAGAGGGACAGGGCCTTACTGACACATCTGCCCACTACTTTTTTATGTACCTGAAAAGAGAAAGAGATTTCTGATTCTAATTACTTATCCAGATATTGGTATTGCACGTATAATAATGTAAGAAAGTTTCATGGTTTATCGAACAGTTATTCGAACCAGAGTAGAAGTGACAGCAGTAACTATTTAAAAGTGTCTAATCCTTCTTAACACAGAAAGAACATGCTCATAAAACAGATTAAGTTTTAGGGTTTTCTGAAGAGACTCACTGATAGGACGAACAGAAGTGAGGATGTAAGAAATATCAGAAATATGAGAGATTATCAAGTAAAACCCAAGACTTTTCATTAAACATGAAAAGAAAAGGGGAGATTGGCTGCAACCAAAATGAGAGAATCATCTATGAACATATAAAACTTTTAGGTTCAATAACTTGTTATCTATCTACTCTCTACATTATTCTTCAGGGTGATGTTACATTATTCTTCAAGGTAATTTTACTGATATTTTGGCAAAATCAGATAAGTAACTGATAATCCAAAGCTTCATTATTTATTTATTTATTTAAAACAATGCACAAATATTAAATATTTTATTCATTTTTTTTATTTCTTTAAGCATCTTTCTTCAGCTTTCTTGAGAGACTTCTCAAGGGGAAAAAAAAGTAAAAAAGAATGTATTTTCTCGCTTACTACCAAGGACTTCAGAGAACCATTTAAGACTTGTAAAGCCATTCTTTCAAAAATTAAGAAGTGCCAGAGTTACTTGCTTGTCTAACCTTAATTTAGTTATTATCTGGATTTAGGGTTAGTTTTTAATGACAAAATTGCTATCCACTTTGCTATCTTACCTGATAAATAGAGCAGGCCGTATCCTGTACCCAGTATCTGCTGACATAGAGATAAAATTATCCTTTCAATTTCACTTGTTATCAATGGTGGGAGAAACATATTTGCAAAGAAAGACCAAATTTAGTGAAGGTGGAATTTAATGGTATAAGTAAGCAGAAGCATCTCCTGTTTCTCATCTTTGGCCTGTACACCCCCATCTCCATTTTGATGCTACCTTTGAGGGTCTTTTTGTACAAGAGTAGTTCAAGGAACTATAATAGCAGGAAGAAGCTTCTTATATTTTTGCGGGCCACAGTACATTTTCCTCACATTTTTTATCACAAAATTATCATATTATAGGGCAGCAAGTGCTCCAAGAACTGGCAAAAGGTGTGCAGCAGGACTGGGACTTGCACTCCAGAAGCTCTTCAATCAACTTGTCTTTAGATGCTCGATGTCCATTGTTTGTTTGTGTTTTTTTTTGTTGTTGCTATTATTGTTCCTCTCTCCATCAAACACAGAAAACTAACCTCCTTGTAAGAACCACTTGAGCTCTCAAATGAGACGTCTGCTTGCCCCTTTTCTAGTGAGTATAGCAAACTAAAAGGAAATGACAAGTGCTTCTATTCACTTGTTTACTAGCCCATCTAGAGAAGTAGATACTGGTGGTTGTGTGGAAACATAGAGTATATCAATCACCTACACCACAGATGCTAAAGTATTCAGGGTGAATAGGCTCTTCATTCCTTCTCTTAAGACTGAATCATTCAACTATGACAGGGAAAATACAAGGGAAGCCTGACTGCAGTCAGCAGGTTGTTCAGGCTAGGGCTATCTGCTGTGGGAGTCGAAGATGATCCCAGTTCTGTCTAGCAGCCAGCTAGAAAACTGGGCTGCCAGCTAAGAGAAAGGCAAGTTTTAGTGGAACACAAATGTACCTATAAAGCAATGAAACACAATGTAATGAAACATCCCTGAGCTACATCCCCAACTGAGTGTCACACTGAGCATGCAGGAAGAGTAGGGCACACAGAATGCTCTGTCTGAAGTTGCGGGAAGGAATTTGAGGAGCAAACCTAGTTTTGTGCAACATGAGGAAGGTTCAAACTATGCAGACAGGGAATCGCTTTTACTTTGGGTGGTTTTAGCTTTGTGTAAAGATAAATCAGATTTCATAATTGTTTTAGGAAAAGAAGTACATAGGAAATGGTGTGAAAACAGAGTTTTGTTTTGTTTTGTTTGTTTGTAAGAGACTATACTGTGAGAAATAAGTCCATAGAGGTATAAAACATCTAAGATGACTTTAATAGAAGAAGCAATGTGCCGATGAATATGAGAGAATTCAACTACCTTTTTCTTCCAGTGCCTCTCAATATGCTCCAAAGAAACCCCTTACCCTTAAAGAGAAATTAGGTAGACCAGTTATGTTAGATACTCTGGAGAAAGATGAATGGGTTCAGTAATTAATAATAGATTTGAATAGGAAGAGATGGGCACAAGGAAACTAAATCACTGTGAAGAAAAAAAAAATCAACTCATAGGAGTCAATGAAGAAACCTTGTGACAAACAGTAGATGTCTGATAGACTTCTGCATTGGTTGTATTACTTGGACAATCACCCTTTTTTTTTTTCAAAAAAGAAATTTGAATCTGTGTGCTTTTAACAATTTGTTTGGGTAAATATGGCCCTGTTGGATTACAATTTGGTTTATACATATTACCTGAAGTATATTCCCAAATTATCTAGTTGAAATCAATATGACATTGCACAAAGGATAGTCTAATAAAAGGTGAAACTATGCCAGAACTTAGCCAGGAAAGCTCTTACATGCTTATGGTTTATGTTGCAAATTTAAAACACAAACAACAAATGAAAGGTTAGGATTAAAGAAATCACAGAATAAAGGGAAAAAACCACAACCTACTATGGCATATATAAAAGTCACAGTAGGATAGAGGTGGATACTTGACCTGAAAAAAAAAAACTGTGTAAAAATGTATGGGAATTGTATGTTTTGGCGGAAGTTTCTACTACTCAAGCTCCTACATAATGATTTTTTTATAATCTGTGAAAAATGCAGAACAGGTAGGACTGGAGACAACAATCAAACAATGGAGCTTGAAATCTTTACATGGCTTTACATAAAGAAGGCACCTTTCCTGAAATTTCAGTACAATAAGGGCCAGACAAGGCTTTCACTTGATGCCAGTAAGCATCACATTGCAGGCACATTTGTACAAAGGCAGGGCAATCACTTGAGAACTGCTGTGTGCGCTTTCAAAGCCAAGGCCGCAACTGAGTGTCAGCATGCAGGAATAGAAAGAAAGAAAACTCTGTAACAGTACTGTACATAAAGAAAGTTTGGGGTGTTTTATAAGGCAGATGAGGAGAAAGGTCATGAGCTTTGAACAACAAGAACTACAAAAATTAAGTTAGAAAAGACTTCTTGATTTCAGAAAATTTTCTTTTTCAGTTTCAATTGTATGTTTTACAAGCAGAGACAAACAAGGAATATTTCAATGTGATAACTGAAAATCTGTTTTCCTTTAGGGGTAGCAGTGAAGTAGGATGACATACATAAGAATCTGATATTGAATCTGTATGAACCTACTCAGAAAAAAAAATCACAGGGTGTGACAGTCCTCTTCCACAGGATGTAGTCTGTCACTGCAGAAGCTGCAGCATAATATCATACTGTCAAGGATAGTGATAGTTATTAATATCTTGCCCTTAAAACAGCTTTGAAGCTGATCACTGTGACACAGATGATACTCCATTTAAGATCCCTCTATTGTATTCTGCATTAGTTAGTTATTTTCAAAATGTAGTATTCTGTAGTTACTTTGCAAAGTACCATCCTTAATTCTGACTATTTAATCTGCTCAAATGTTGTTCAGCATAGAACAGTGAGCAGACCATTCAACTACTTAGCCAAAAATAAAGGTAAATATCACAAGAGACTCTAAGTATGTGTATTCATGTAAATATAAACACCTATATCAAGGGGAGAGATATGGGTTTTATGTATATGCTACTTAACTACATCTGAAAAGTAAGAATATAGGCAGAGAAGATAGTGGTCATTGTAGAATTTTATGATACCCTATGGAGGTGGAAGCTAAAGAAAAACACTCATATTCAGGATATAAATCATATTTTCTGAATCTTCAACAGGAGGAGATTGGAAAGAGATGTGTGCTGCATGTCTGTTTTTGAAAAAAATGGGCTGCACGGTGTGAAATGATTTGAGTGCACCTGAAGGAAGTGCTGAGCAATGTAGCCCAGAGCAAATATGTAGTAGTGTGCATATTCTCTTAGGAAAGAGCTGTTGCAAGGACAGGTAATGTGTAACTGTGTGTTGCAAGGCAACACTTCTGGAACATTCCTGTAAAACTGGTTTGACATCTATACACAAGTAGAGCCAGCCTGGATGTCCCTGCGCAAGCAAAAACCATTTGTATAGGACAGAAGCAGACCTTGCCTCCTGTGTTTTTAGATCTTAGAATAATATTTGTAGTTCCTTGATAAGTAAAAAAGGTCTACTGTAGAAATGAGCCTAAGAACATACATACATACATATATGTGTATATATACACATACATATATACATATATATATATTTTTTTTTTTGCTTGCAGGAGAGCTACAAGCAGTTCTCACTTGTGGATGGCAAAGACCATGGCATGTGAGTGAGCACAGCAGCTCCCACCTAGCACCCAGCTGGCTCACCTGGCTTTCCTCTCCTTCCAAGAAAACCAATGTGTGTCACCTTATGGTGTACTTCCAGATATTGTCCTGGATCCAGCCTGGGGAGAATGGGATCCTGGTGATCAAGGTGGTGCACCAGCACTTAGGCATCACAGCTTGATTGACAGTCATTGATCTGAGCAACCTGAGCACATGGTAGTGTTCATAGAATCATAGAATCATAGAATGGCTAGGGTTGGAAGGGACCTGTAGAGGTCATCTAGTCCAACCCCCCTGCACACGCAGGGTCCCCTAGAGCATGTGGCACAGGGTGATGTCCAGG
>PTEX01000281.1:167531-324568 GCA_003342815.1 Eudromia elegans
GGCACCTCCCCCGTTCTCCAGGACCTTTCAAAGATTATGGAGAGCGGCTCGGCTATGACATCTGCCAGCTCACGTAGCACTCTGGGGTGCATCCCATCGGGGCCCATGGATTTGTGGGTGTTGAGTTTCCTCAGGTGCTCTCTAACCAAATCTTCCTCTACTCTGGGCAAGTCTTCCTCTCTCCAGTGTTCTCTTCCTGAGCAACTTCTTAGCCTGGCCGTATGTCTTATTCTTGCCTTGTAGTCTGGTTTTAGTTAAACTAATATAAATATTTTATGCCTTACCATTTTTCTTCGCTTGGCATCGAATATACCATTCTTGACTAACCAGCTCCATTCATTGAAGTAATGCTAATTATTGGTCCTTTACTCCTTGCTCACTTTTCTATCTGAGATTTCTTCAGTCCGACTTTCTTTTTCTTTAGGTCTGTACCGTAATCTACTCCCTCTTCCACTTATATGTTCCCATTTTTCTCTGCCAAAACTTAGATTTTTCTCTATTTTATGTTGGTCCTTAGACTTCCTCCTGCATATTGCTTGCAACAACGAAAAGCGGGAGTTTCTTCACACAGACAAGGGAAAGATTTCCTGCTTTCAGATCTAGCATCTGCATACTCCCACTGTCCTGACTAACATGAAAAAACTGCAAAACCTGTTATAAGAAAAGTTTGGCTTTACATATAGCTTCAGTTTACGGGCTCACTGCCTAGCTTGTGACAATTCCAATGCTATGAAAGACTGTGCAATCTAGAAAGGCTGAGAGGATATGAGTACACTCACTGACATGCAGTGAGTTGCCCTCACTGCAGAAATGGTGCTTTTGCTGGATGGACAGGAGATATGAGAAACTCAGACATGCCAAAAGACTCTAAGTCCCTTAGGGATATACAGGGATATAAAGTTATTTCTTTAGTGAGATTTTATTACGTGTGCATTAGGGCCATGAGTGCCCTAATGGGCCTTCACTTTGTTACCAGCCACTCCTGAGGCTTCACCAGCACTTCTGCCCTTTGCTTTGGGAGCTCTATTCAGGTTCTGTCTGGACCATTGGTCTTAGTCTAAAGATCTTTAGTTATCTGTACCTCTTTCAAGTCCTTTCTTTGGTCCCATCTTCTTTTGCTGCTGGAAGGCCCCAGACTCAGTTCATTGCTGGTCCTGTCTGGGACTTTCCATGGACCCCATTAGCAGCTCCTAGCTTGGCCTTGGCCTATGATCCTATTGGTGATAGGGTGACCAAGGGTGAGCTTCTCCCTCGATTTCTACCTCCCCTTCTCCGAGGTATCCCCTACTATTCTGTGACACCAGTTTTGTTTTCATTGTTACAGTTTGGCCAGTCTGAAGGTTAGAAGGGAACAGTATTGAATGCCTGCCTTAAACAGAGAATCAAACCCAAAAACTTCAAGTTATAACAATAACAATAATACATTTTTATCTCTGGGTATCTCTTTTTCCCTGCAGAGTTTCATTGCATGTAGATTCACTGTAGCTTTAACACCATGAGAAAGTTATTTATGGAAGGAACTGTAGGTGGGGAAAAGAAAATTCCATCCTTTAGAAGATTTAGTGGCTTATGCAGTTACTCTATGTGTTAGATATCTCTTGCAGGTATTTGTCATCTTGACAGATTTATTTCTAATGTTGTACTACTTCCTGTAGTGCACTTATTCTCCTATCCCTTTACTTGGATCCTGACCTTATTATACACTGTCTTTTATGGATAATAGGTGCAGCGTTCCCCCCAAAGTGGGTTGTACTTTCAAATTCTCTAACCAGTCCAGGATCATTTCTCTCACAGAAAATGTTTGAGATTAACACATGACTTTGGGGTTTGCCTGAGAAAATGAAGCCTTTGGACCTTTGGCTTATGGACTTTTTATTTAATTCGATTCTTCCCTCGTAGTTTAGGCCATGGAGCTGGAGCTCAGGGAGTAGGGGAACATGCCTTCAAATTGTAATTCTCCTTCAGCTGTAGCTTTTATGGCATAGGAACAGAGTCCCTGAATGTCACTGCTGAAGTGCTTCTATTTGTACTGGTTTTGTAACTGAGCTATAGCAGCACTTACTGCATACCAAATATAGGAGCATCTCTCTTTAAGAAGCTGTGCAGTACATCTTTGTGCAAAAGCTGTTAAATGGTATAACTATGGACTGTCTGAAAGGCTGAGTAAGTAGATATCTAAGGGTCCGTCCTTTCTAACAGCTGCACAATTTTCTTTCTTCACACTTCTTACTCAGATTATTGTGATTTTATTCTTTGTTACCTGATCATTGTTTTCCCTGGTTGTTTTGAGTGGGAGGGTATTAGAGAAATATTTACAGAGTATGAGATTTCAAGGAAAGATTTCTCAACCTCTATTTCTTCTGTATTCTTCTTCCATATTAAAGATGGACTGAGTTTGCAGTAGTTATATATAAATTTCTCAAAGGTCTGAGGAGTTTTTGATCTTGTTTATCAGCTAGACTGAATTAAGATGAAATTCAACCAGTAGGAGATCCTTGTTTAACCATTACCTGATGTGGGATTCAGTCTCAATTTAAAATACCCTTGGACAGAAGATGACAGTGGAATTCTGCTCCAGTATAGGATGTCTTAGTAGGCGGTGGTTTTAGTAGATCTTAATTAAATACTTATGAACAATAAGAAGTGCCTTTGCTACTGATAGAGTATGAATTATTATATCATGGGATGGGGCCCTTGACTAACCTTATCAACTTGCAATTAATTTGAGTAAATTCTTTTGTTTTCTGAATATATTGCTGAATATCTTCATTTGCTTTGCTTTACCTTTTATTTACCCTGTTTTGCACATGAGCAGAAGAGCAAGTAATCCATTTTACTTAGAAATCCCAGTGATTCTCAATTATTTACTTCCATTTTCCCAGTACTAGGCTACTGCAGCATCAGTCTTTGTACTGAACAGTTGTTTGCAAAAACAGTAGATCATTTGATTAATAACTATGCTAATTCTTAGTTCCAGAATTCCCTTAGTGTGAACTGCAGAAATGACTTGACTGCTGCAGTTATAACCAACAGGTTATATTACATCAGGTCAGCAGTTCATAAAACCTAGAAAAGGATAAGTAATAATAGAATTCATTTATTTAGTGCATCCTGCTGACAGTAGTGAAGAGTCTGGGAACTTGAAACTTCACTATAATACTGATTACTGGTTACTGGCATTCTTACATCTACATTTTCCATAACATATGGACCTTCCAAAAGAAGTAAATTCTTAACTATTTACTTTAGTTTCATGAGTTAGCTCTGAATCAACTGTTTTTCACAGTGCCTTTTGCAGTGGCAGCTGTATCTGTGACTGGGAAGGTTTACACTGTGTACATTATAGATGTGCAACTGCAAGCTTTTATATTTGTAGAGGAGAAAACATCTGAAATTAGTTGCCCCATCTTGGTTGTGTTCCTGTCTAATATTTAGTTTCATAATATTACCTTCTCCTGCTATTTCTGTTGGCACTGTCATATCTGGCAACTTCTGCGCTTCTATACAACTCCCGTAATCCTGACCTATGTCTTTGCCAAAGCTGCCACGTGAATAGAACACTTATGTGAGGTTGCAAGGCTTCTGTGACAATAGCGGTTTATATTTAGCTTTGTCTGAGTATCAGACAGTTATACAGAAGAGTCACACTTACCAAGGTGAGCAGCTGGCAATACGTTGTTTATTTGTGGTGGAAAATACATCCATATAAACTCCTTCATTTATTGACCTTTTTTTATTATTATTTTGGTATGGAAAGCAGAAGTGAAGTTGCTGTTCTCATAATACACAGGAACAGCAACACAAACTGGAAGAAATGATTTATGCCCTATTTCCATTAAGTTATGCAAATTGTGAAGCTTCAAAAGGCTTGGCAAACGGATGCAAATGGCCTGATCATTGTTGAGAGCTGATTTCCATTTGTATATGTTGTATGCAGGCAGTCAGACAGTGTGCTACCATTTCCTATTAGCAGTAGGATCATTCATTTAACAATTAAAAACAACCTTGATCTTGGAGGGAAAATAAAGCAATAATTGCGTTACAAACAGGCATGGCTGGGGGTAAAGAGAAGAAAAGATGAATTGATCATTTAGTGTATGATGTATTCATGGATTTTCAGAAAGGAATCAAAAAAGACTATCTAACAATCCCTGCATACAAAATAGCATTAAAACTGACCTAGAAACTAACATTGAAAATGTGTGTTCAGTTACAGAATTGGAAAGGAGTAATTTACATTAATGATATCTGTGTAATCTGGTGTTAAACAGTTGTTATGCACATGCTGAGGTGGAGGGGAGGGTGCAAAAGTAGTATAAGAAATTACAAGATTATGTAAATTATAAATGATGCTTTACCAAGGATAGGACTGAGTGAAAAGGAAAATGGACTGATAGGTAAAGAGCTTTAATTTTCACTTCCAGCACCAGAGCTCTGGTATGGCATATCACAGTTCCTTAACGTAGCCTCACTTTTGCCCCTTCCCTTTCAATCCTAGACCGTGGCTGTGTTTCAATCTGAACCATTATTGTTTTCTCGCTGCAGCATTTCCTACACTCCTTTGCTCCATATATTATCTTACATTCAAGTATTTTTTAAGACTAGCTATCAAAATACACTGGTTATTCTTACTGCATCTTTAAGAATATTGTATAAAAAAGATACATATAAATAAATTGAAGGCTTATTCATATCACAACCTATTTATGCTTTTATGCTTGGTTTATAGTTAAGTCACAAGTATATCCAGAAAATATACACTTGACTTTGGAGAGAAAAAGGAGAGGACTTACAAAAGGGCACAAACTATCTTACATGGAAGCAGAATCCTGAAGTACAAGGGAGAATATGAACTTACCCAGATTCATATATGATCCTGTAAAATAAAAGAGAACAACCCTGTTTTAGAAAATTAATCACAGATAGACAAAAAGAAGATGAAGAGGCGTGGGAAGGATTTGCAGCTCCAAATCATAAAAAATTATGGTAAGTAGTCAGACTTCAAGAGGAAATCTTGAAGAATGTCAGTGTGAACATTAGTGTGTGAACAACATATGTATAATTTGTCAATTCTTGGCAAGACTTTGAACAAATTAGGATTATTTTGGGCATTCCTCAGACACAATTCAGAAGACAGTACATGTCAAGTACCTGCATTCATGCAGGTGAATCTGAACATCAGTTCATATTCATTAAGCCAAAATCAGTTGGCCTCAGGGTCAGAAAATGGCCCCATCCTCTTTTATTTTTTTGTGTAGACTGAATCATAAGTCTCAGAAAGGAGTCAGAGCACAGATAACCCTTTTAAAGGATCATTGTACTGAAAAATGGGTAGCAAAAGGTTTAGACAGCCAAGGTACAGGGTTGATTAGAGATCTGATCCCAAGTATGTTCTGCATTTTTCAGCACTTCTGTAAAATTCCTAGGGGACACTAGAGGTGCCTTCCTCTCCAATCCTCTCCAATCCCTAAGGGAACAAGCAGATGCTCTCCCTTATAGTGAATATCTTCTAAAGACTAATGGGATTTGCTGACAGGAGAGAAATAATGTGCACCTGTCTATGCCATCTTCAGAGCATCTGGTCAATTTAAACAAATTTACATCAATATTCCAAAAGTGCGAATATTGATGTAATATTACTGATTCATTCATTATTTATGATGGCTGCTGCTATGTGCCAATTTCCTTCTAGACTGGCAAAAGAAGAGGGGCTACTTGTTTCCGTTGGCATACAACACTGTGAAAAGTCTGAGGTCTGCTATAAATGTGCATTAAAAACACATTCTCCTGAAAGCTGCTGAAACGTGGATCGTAACAAAATTCTGACTCTGAATGACTTCAAATTCAACAAGTTTTTATTGGTCTGGAAATATTTTCTGAAGTGAAGTTTAACTAGCATTTTAAGAACTTGCCTTCAATTTCTCATACCTTTTCTGTGTTCTAAACATTTGGAGTGAAATATCCCATTTGAGAATTTTGCCTTAGGCAGAATTTCTCTGAAAAGCATCACTGAATACTGTATTGCCATTTCCTAGAATAAGACTAAAGAAAACTACATAGCTCTTTCAAGTTAAAAACAAATAAACTCATTGCAGCAGTATTACTGAGCAGCTCTAGTAACTCTGTATAGAACAGGGACTTGAGATTTGGGAGTGAAACAAGCCTGTGTGTTCAGTGTGTCATGTGCCAACAAATGTCTGTGAAATCCACTAGCATAAGTAGAATTTGTAGTGTATATCAACATGGTGAAGGAAAAATTGGTAGTACTCTTTATTCGGTTGTGTAGTACTCTTTATCATTCCTCTATTTGATCTCTCTGCCATGAATGTGTTTCTAGTCTTTTGTTTGATTCTTTCAAATTTTGAAAGTATGTCTAGTGATTCCTGAATTTCTGTTAGGTTTCTAAATCAGAAAATGTCCCTGGTTGAAGCAACAAAGGTAACTGGTGGAAAGTCAGAAAATAAAAGGTTTCATGCTGTCTCTGTAACATTAACCAGAAGTATGTATACTAGGATGCAACTTAAGTTTTATTGGGTTATTTCTTATTGGGTTCTTCTTCTATATTTATAGTCTTGATTTTGTGGGCTTTGTCTGTAGGGAGGGTAGTGGATATCTCTTTCCCTCTGTGCTCCTTGTAAGCTGTATTAGGATGACTCAGAACAAAAAAAATATAGCAGGCTACTCCTGCATCACAGAATCACTGCGTCACTGAATTTAGAAGATATGTGGGGGCAGGAAAAATATTAAATCCTGCTCGCCTTAGAATTGTAATGTGATTTTAGATAACCCATTTAAAGCATGCTTTATTTTTAAGTTATTATTTTTCAGTTGTGATCAGTAGAAGTATCTAGACTCTGTGTCAAGCACAGGTCTGAGCCAGCACCCAAGTCCACAGAGACTTATGAGATCTTTTTTCTCAAAGTACTTTTACTTTTCCTGGAATTTTAACCAAGAGGACTGATGAACATGAGATCAGATATTGACTCACTCGTTATCTGGCTTCTCGATTTGCTTGTCTACCTTGATCAAAGAGTAGAATATAGGTATAGAAGGAGTAGAGTACAGTTGCTGAAGAACAGAGCACTGTTCCCTCAGACCCTGAATCTTCTCTAAAGTGGAATCCCAGCATGAAAGGATGCCTATCTTAATGTGATTCCAGGAAGAGATTCTGGTATTTCTCAAGTTGTCAGTGCCTAATTTTAACACCCCCGTATTCTGTTAGCCTTGTAAAACGGAGAAATAGTATGCAGCTTAAAAACATAAAGCTAAAGCATATATCAAAATGAGTAATTTTGCAATCTTTGGCATTTTATAGAACAGTTTTTCCACTGCAATATTTTAAGTAGAAAAATGTTTCTTTGCCTTTCTTTCATTTTCTTTAACCTATCTTCCCATTCAGCCCTTTTGAATTCTCTTTTTATTTATTTATTTATTTTTATTTTTAGGTTTCTTTCACAATTGGTCTTCTACCCTTTCTCTCTGCAACCATTTCTAAAGCTGCAATAGTCATTTTCTCACTGGACTATCTTCTGCAGTATCAGACCAATGTCATTGTAGGATAATGTTAGGAGAAAGACAGTGAAGAGAAGGTGAGAAGGGTGAGAAGGAGAATGAGGAGAAAGAAAATGCAGACAAGTGGCACCTGCCTCAGGTTGGGTCCATCCCAGTGTGTCTGACAGCTCCTGCAGTAAATCCCAGCCAGATGTGCTGGGCTTAGCAGAATACTGCAGTCTTAGCTGGGACCCTAATTTTCCTAACAATTATTGACTCTCCTTTCTGAAAAAGCAGAGTTGTAACCTATAGTGACAATGGCCTTACTAAATGCTTAACTTATCTTGCTTTGTGTAAACAACTGATCTGTCATTGCTATTACTCTTCTATATTTCAGCTGATTTCTGGATTACTATGAATATATCCCATAACTAATTAGAAAGTAGATTCGCTGAAGCATAACATGAAATTTCATTCCTGGCAGTTAGTTAGAGACTCTCAGTAGTTCTCCTTAGTAGTTCTCTGTATCAGCCTGGTCAACCTATACTAAAGAGCCCTGACAGGTTACAATTGCTACTCTTCCTAATTCATGTCTGCCAAGCCTGCTCATTTAGCAGCAGGCAATGTTTCAATGAGAGCTCTAACAAGTCTCTCCATTAGACAACATCTTGATGGTTTGCTCATTATAGCAAGATTTTATTTCCTTCATTAGTTAGAGGAGTTGTTTTTGTGGTACAAATATCCAAAAACTGCTAGTGACTTTAGCCTCTCTAGACCATCACCCAAGACTAATTAGAGTTGGTTAAATTTCTTACTGAGAAAAATATTAATTTAAATACAGGACTTTTATTTTTTCTCTTCAATCATCATTGCAGTATTCACATATGCCATCATGTAAAAAATATGAAAAAAGTCTATATTTAAAGTCCTTTTATCTTGATAGAGCTTTGTACAGAAAGTTTATTTGTGAGTGGAAAAAAAAAATATATTAACTTTCTACCAGTTTGTGGCAAGCTGATTCCTGTTGCATAAATCTATGATCAATGTAAGGCTTCAGATGTCACATTTTGTGTTTTCTTGCAGTGCTTTTTGTAATTATAGACAAGCATTGAAGGTCCTGGCTTTGTATGTTCTAATTTATGGTATCACATCCTACAGTTTTGCATCAGCATGCACAAAAAGACGACAAGAAAGAGCAAGTTTAATGAGAGCTGATGCTATAAGGCAATTTGTTTTGGACAAGGATCACATGGTACAGTTGAGAACAGGATATCATCTCTGGGATTAGATCTTCTATGAAGAAAGAAAAACATAGAAACAAAAAAAAAACTTTAATCTAGCACTTAAATGATATCAAATAAGAAGTTCAATAATGACTATCTTCTTCCTATCACTACTTGCAGTGTACCTTAGATGCATTGGGATGCTATGACAGATTCCACATAAACAAAGAGTACCTCTTGAAAATATCTCAAAGTTAGAAGACTGATAGGACAAAGGGTAATAGGTGGAAGTTGAAACACAGGAAGTTTCATCTCCATGTGAGGAAGAACTTCCTTCCTCTGAGGGTGGCAGAGCCCTGGCACAGGCTGCCCAGAGAGGCTGTGGAGTCTCCTTCTCTGGAGACCTTCCAACCCCATCTGGATGCCGCCCTATGCCATGTGCTCTAGATGTCCGTGCTGGAGCATGGAGGTTGGACCAGATGATCTCTAAAGGTGCCTTCCAACCTCAACCTTTCTGTGTGATTCTGTGTGTAAGAGATCATTATCCTGAGATGTGTTTAGTTGTAGAAATACACTCAGTGAGTGACCACTATTCCAAGCACGTTAATACAATACAATACAATACAATACAATACAATACAATACAATACAATACAATACAATACAATACAATACAATACATTCAGAATATTGTTCCATTGTTGTTCAGGTGCTTATAGATATCTGAGACTTAATCTTGGAAAGAGAATGACTGGAAAGAGCTAACAATGCAGTGAGTTCAGTAAGTATTGCCTGTAAGGACCTGGACAAGCCTACAAATCAATTTCTTGCAGTCTTCCATCTATAGCCTACCTGTGTCAATCGTGGTATCACATTACCCATTCTTTATGAAGTCTTATCCTAATGTCAGCCAGGAGGACCAAAGAGTTTAGAAGACTGTTGCATGTTTGATAATCTGTGATGATAAGAGTGAATAATCTGAGGTGGTAGATACACTGCTGGTATTTTCACTAATCTTTACTTATAAGACAGCCAACACATTTCTACGGTGAAAGCTCCATAGGGTGCCGTTAAAGTGCATGTATTCATTCATGTTATAGGAGAAACAATAAAATTTGTAAATCCTTTAAGAAATATGGATGTCTAGAGAGGATTATAAAAGCGGCATGTACTAATTAGATTTAATGTTGTTGAAAATGGTTAGAACAGCTCCAATGACTATGTCTAAATTATAAGGTTGTGTTGAAAATTTAGGCTTTTGAATAAAACCCTGATCTTTTATTGCATAGAATTACATAATTTAGTTATAAACGATGGACAAAAACAGTGTCTGTATCAGCACAGCTGACAGCTGATCCTCTTGTTAATGTGGTGGTCTCTGTCTTATTTATTGCATCTGTCTCACATATATTTTGAACAGTTTAAAAAAAATTCATAGATTTTCACTGAGGTTGGATATTCTCTTCAACATATCCCTACATAATGCTACATCACACCTATCTCATAATCTTGACAGAGATATTATGAGATTAATTTCTTCTCCCCTTTCCCTATTTACTGAGCAGGACACATATATTTCAAAATACCTTATTGTGTTCTATTATTGCTGAACAAAAGTAAATTTTATTCAAATGAGTGAGAATGTCCTTTGCTTGCATATGTGTATATGCTCCTGCATAAACAAATTCACAAATAATTCATAATATAAAAGTATAATGCAAGGTTGGTTATTTTTTCATTTAAAATTTACAAGATTACAATAAAGATTAGAGTATGCCTTACCGTCTCGTTATTGCTGAAGAGTCTGCGGAAGAACTGCTGAGAGATTTCCCTTTCCCAGATGAGTGCACTTATCACTGGTTGATATTGCACATTCTTTTACTACTCTGCTTCAAAGGAGAGCAAATAGAGCACATTACTGGAGAATCCTACACTAACCTCTGTCCTGGGTACCACAGGATCAAAGTCTGAAGAGAGTGGTGAACATCCTAGGTGAATGTGTTTGTAGTGAGCTGATTAGCCATTACATAAAGGGAAGGTACTCTAGTAGGCAGCTATTGAACTTTCACGCTCACAGTGAATATAGAATTTCAAAAAGTAATGCTACGGAGAGTTTTTGAAGCTTGCAGAAAACTTAGGTAGAAAATAAGTAGTTTGAATCGTTCCTCGAATGTCTATGTGCAACAGTTCTTTATTTGATAAAGAATATTTCATTTGAAAATTATACATGTATATGATCTAGACAGTTTGTGAGGAAAACAGATTAATGTTCTCATTCAAATATTCAGGTATTACAATAACTAGAAATACATATGATTCTCAAAATATCTGACCCATGCTTTATTATAAAAAAGATAATAAATAACTGTTTAATCATCAAAAGGCTAGCCAAATTGCACTGTTGAATTGTTGAGTATATACATGCAAAGAATGCTAAGAATGATGTTTTTAGTAGTTATGATATTTTTATTTTTAATGGTGACTACATTGACTACATCCTTACTCAGTCTTCTTTGGTTTGGATTTAATGGCTCCCTTTGTTTCCTGAAAACAGAATAGCTAGGTTTAAATTAGTGGCTCATGTTTTTGACTTGAAATACTTCTGATATGATACATTTATCCTCATGAGCCAGCTGCAGTGTCATAACTTTCCTGAATCAATTCAGATAGAGTTGGAAAGTTCTAAACCTTGCCTAGGTCTGTGCTGTAACAGTAAATTATTATGTTCTACTGCTCTGTGATTTGAAGACACTTTAATTTTCCTGCTAGCAGGGAATGAAGAAGGAAGGAATATATGAAGAGCTCCTAGTTGCTTTTAATTAAGGTTCACTGGTAGAGCAGAGTAAATTAGAATCTCACAAAAACAGAACTCTTGCAGTTAGCAAAATTTAGTTATTATTTTGACATACGATAGGTTTTCTCCTTTTTGATGGAAATGTTAACACTATTATCACTATCGTAACACTATTCATAATAGTGTTATTCATAACTATTCATAATATACTGAAATACCAAGCAAGATAACACTAATGAACTACCATAGAAAGTACCTGATTTTTACTCTTCTGAGCATATTAACACATCTAGGCTATTTGCTTCTTGTCCTCTGTAACACTGCAGTACATGCCACTACAGTGAACATTCCCATTTTTAGGTTGATAAAGCTGAAAATTATCATGGCTACACTGACTTTAAGATGAATCATTTTTTTGAAGGTGTAGAGATGCAGTCTGAAAATGGATTAATAGTTATATTATATGTTTTACCCTTTTTTTTTTTCAGAATAATTCACTCCCATTTCTCTCTATTGGCATATCTTTCAATAAAAGTGATTTCAGGAAGTTTGTTTATGTGTATGAAACACATTGTACAGAGAAGCATTGCATTATATTCAGTATGAACAAAAACACTAGTGCTGGATATCTTTGACACTTGGTCAAAGAACATTTAAATTTAGCAAAAACTTATCAATAAAAGCTTGCTTCCCTATAAATATGTTAAGGCACATTTCTTTTCAAATCTGACGTGAAATTTCTCATTTATTCTATTCATAGAATAGTTTATGAGCTTATTTACCACAAGGAATGAAGAGCTTGCTTTTAAAGTTTGTCCTAATAAAATTTAAGTGAACACTACTGATGAAAGATTACATTATATTAGCTACAGATTCTTCTTTCATTCATTCCTTACAGAATTTCAAAAGGGAAAGCTGCTGGAAAAAAGTTACAATTAATAAATTGATATATGGCTAGTCAAAACTATGGTAGAAGCCAATTGCTGGAATGTTACAGTTTTCCCAGATATTTACAGTCTAAACTGCATACTAAGATACTCCCTGGAAAGTCATTAAGTGCCAGGGTCCTAATGGGATATCCTCACAATTGGTTGTGATAAAGATACAAATTATGATGCACTTGCTCATGTTTCAGGGGAATTCTCTAAACTCTCAATAGTTCTCCAACTATTTAAAAGTATGTAATATTTTTAAAGGCAGAATTCAACATGTGTCTTGGATTTTAATCTATGTGCATATTCCTTTATCTGAGGGAAAATTTGAAGTCTCCTGTAAGAAAATGAAAGATATAGATAAATGTTAAATACTTTCAGTGCCACCTATTGGCTGATAAATTATTTGATTTTAAAAACAAACATCAGCTTTCTGATTTTAGACAATAAAATGAGATAGGGACACTTCTAATAATATTTCTAAATTTTTCTGAAATTGAAACAAGAACTCATGTCTTCCATCACATGCAAGGAGCTTATCCCATCTTGAAATAATTTAAACACTAAACACTTTTTTTTTCTTTTTACCTGCAAAAGGAGAAAAAAACCCCCACACATTCAGTGCAATATTTCAGAGATCACAGAGTGGGACCAATGTTCTAAAGTATGAAATATATAAGCAAGTTGATAGAAGGCATAGAAAGATGCCAAGGTGTCCCCTAAACTTATCTTGTTAACCTGATGATGATTTCTGGTAGACTGATGTATGGACTAATCATTTTGGCCATGGCAGTTTCTTCTTTGTAAAATTTAAAGCAGAAGCTGCTCTTAGCTGCGTTGTGTATTACAATTCTGCAATATATTTAGCAATGTAGTATCTCTGAGTGCTTAAGCTTATTTTTACCTTTTTATATGCATAAATCATCAAGAAACATATAGTCAATTATAGTCAATTTTAAGCACTATACGCATGCTTAAAGGTAACTGTTATAGAGCAAAGGAAAACTGCTTGGGTATACCTTAATCTTTGGCAAATCATACCTTCCCTTCCCTTCCCTTCCCTTCCCTTCCCTTCCCTTCCCTTCCCTTCCCTTCCCTTCCCTTCCCTTCCCTTCCCTGCCCTGCCTTGCCTTTGCCTTTGCCTTGCCTTTGCCTTCTCCTTTTTTTTTCTTTCTTTTTTCTTCTTTTCTTTCTCACACCATCACTGCCCCCTTCTGACACTGAAATGTGGGAGCACAGCCCAAAGCCAGTGATCTTTGGGCTCCAAACTCACAAAGCACAATAGAGTTTGAGGCAGCAAAATGACTCAAGGTCTTAAATACAATTTTTTAAAATAAAGAAAAAAATCTGTCCCACAAGATTTAAAAGGAATTACGTTTTCACAAGATCATGACACAGTTCCTGGCCAAGGGATGAATACAATCCCAAAATGGGAACAATGCTTTCTGTTGGTCAACATCATGCAGAAAAACTCTGAGTCCTAGGCTAAGCTAAACTCTCTTGTTGAGGGAAGAATCCTGATATGCAATATTTATTTAACGAAATAAGAAAACGTTTTGCCACTGAATCCCATCTTTCAGTTTGTCCTAGCAGGAGAGAGAACATTTCCTGGATTATCTGAAATCTTTGGAAATTTGTGTAGCACTTGTGTTCATTAATCTTCAAGCCACCATGTTTGCTATTGACAGCAGTCCAAATGATCACACTGGCAGTTCAATCTTAATTTTTATATTCAAACCTAATGCTACATCGGCTTACTCAGAAATTTCTCAGAACATTTCTGCAAGGTGGAAGAAATTGATACCCCTTATCTGCAGTGTTTCTGCCAATGGAGGCTCTGGCTTTCACAGATCACAAGATTTTGGCTATCATGCAAAACAAAGTTCATGTTTTGATTATTTTTCTAGAGAAAACCAAATGTGGGTCTGGATTATATCATGTCTTATTTAATACTGGATATCAAAAAGCCACTCATCTCTTATGCAAAGGCTTTCAAAAATGCTTTCATTATTAGTAAATCAATTAATATAGTTTAATCAGTATATAATTTGTAAAAAAAGACTTCTTTAATTTTCATATAAAACTGCTAAGAATTTATTTCTATGCAGATAAAATTTGCATTTGTTATAAACCTTACTCTGGAAACTTCCTTTTCTAAACAGACAAAATTCAAATAAGGTCTGCATTTCAGTTGAGATTTTTGCTAGTTCTTGAGGTGTATATTACTTAACTTAGAAATTTACTCCGTCTGGTACAAATTCAAATAATTTATAATAAAGTGTTTAGTGAAAAGTAGTCATTAATCTCACCTGATGGAAGCAAACTAGAATGTCAATCAAAATCAGTAACTTCTTTTTTTGAGTGATAATACTATAAAGTTCATAATAAATTAACTCTATATGGTATTAACTGTACTAATTTCTGACACTTTGGTCTCAAGTGTGATTATTTTAAATGTGTGCAAACAAATGTTTAGTGGAATCAGTCACATGAGATTACAATAGCAATATAATTCTGCTGATAGCAAATTACTATCAGCAAGACTGTCTAAAACTGTGCAGGAGAATGCTACTTTTTTAGGACAGTGATTTTGGGCTGTGTCCATAACACAAAATTTTTACAGATACAGTTCACTCTGCTACAGAGTACTTTACATCAAGCTATGAGCTAGTTAGAACTATTTATTTTTTATTTTTATATTTCCATTTCTTATATGTCAAACTCTTAATACTTTGTCTTCCCTATAGTTCTTGGGTATTTTAACTGCTGCACAAATTAAACTGGGCTGCAGTTAGGAAGAATTTGTAAAGTAAAAAAATGCATTTTTTAATAAAATTATATATATCCAGGAAATACTTGATTCTGCCTCCTATGGTTCCATGTTTTCTATGTCTCAATTAATTAATGAGGTGTTTTTATACTTCTTTTTAGGCCAAACTATGATTCTAGGTCACAATTTGCTATTTGTATTTTGCCCAGGACACTTTTACAATATCAATTACAGTGCATTAAATAACTCTTTTTATATTTTTTCCTGAATATTTTACATGAGTTGAATTAGAGTTTCAAACTTTCAGAAATTCCTATGCACATTTGGAGCTGTACCAGCTTTAGCTAGAGGGCTTTTCTTTCTTTTTTTTTTTTTTTTTATTTTATTCTGAAAAAAAAGGTCTCTCTGTTCCAAGGTTTATTTTAGAATATTTTAACTTTATTTCTGTTTAAAGTCATCTGAAACTAATTATCTGTTTAGAAGAGCCAAATCACTTATTTGCTTTAGGTGAACATATTACAGTGACTGTATTTAAAAATGAAATTCTCTGAATATATTTCCTGCAATGTTTCTGGCTTTTTAAGCACATTTAAAAAAAAAAAAAAAAAAGAATTTATTAATCCTTTGATAAAAAGGCAAATAAGTTCACAATTTCATTTGAATATAAGGAAATTACTATAATTTGAAAAGATTATTCTAGAGAAAAAAACCTCACATGCATATTTCTAGACAGCTTGATTGTTATGTCCTGCAGCTGTGTCACCTGCATCTTTTTGTGCAAATTTATTCTGTCGATTTACAAAATAATCCACATTCCAGAGCCAGTGGGTAGAATGATGACGCATTTTTAAGAGTTGTATGATTCCTTTAACTCTTGTTTAAAGTGACTTCTCAGTCTCCTGAGTACTACCAGAGAGACTAGGCTCATTATTTGTTGCCTAAGTGGCAGACTGCTTAGTATGTGTATCTTATACTGCCATTACAATCACACTTTACTAGATGTGCTGTTTGCTATGGCCAGAAGCACTTCAAAGTAGGAACTGCTGGTTTATTTAACTAGTAGCCTAATTTGCTGCAGAAATACAAACAAACCAACAAACAAAGATTATCAATGCTCTATTGACTAGGAAAAAGAAATCCGTGAACCTTTAGAGCTACTTATATTAGCAGCTGGTTTAGTAAAATAGCATACAGCAGCATGTTGCCATGTGGTATTGTACGCATGGGACTTGAGACTCTTCTGTGCTTGGTTCTGGATACTAAATGGTAATGTTCATTTTATTAATTTGCTGTGATATGGAATTCCCATGAAAATTCTCATAATTGTTTATCCCTGAAAGTATATTCTTCTTGACTTTTTATTAACATATTATTAACATATTACAATATCTTACTTTACTATATATAACATATTATATTATAAACTAAAATATATCAGCTGAAAAGCAAATGAAAAAGCACAAAGGGAAAAGCAAGCCCTAGGAAACAAATATAGATCAAGGATAAGCACTATTCCTAATGGAAAACATATTTCCTATTTTATGTTCTTCCATATTTGCTTTATAACTTCCATATTTGCTGTTTTCATTATAAAAAAGCCAGTACAGATATATTCAGAACAAAATACAATAACTGTTTGTATGACTGGGCTGAACTTACTGAACTGCAGCTACCTTGGAGTCAAATACATAATCTAACCTTCTCTATAGATGCAGAAGATAGAGAGGCCTTTAGAGAGCAGTTCTGCTAGAATGGGTGTGAATTGCCCTCTGGAAGTACTTATCTACTTATCTACCTATTTGTGTTTGTCTCTAAAGTTAGGTGAGACTGGATATCTTTCCATTGACTTCCTCTTAAATTAAGTGTATATGGCAGAATTTCATACATTCTTTTCCTTTTCATTCATATATTCTATTGAAAGATAATTCCTACTCACATTTCCATCATATGCTTATGTGGTTTTTTTTGCTCTCACTGTGCTGTTTGTGTTAAGACTGCACTACTTTCCTCCAGAGCTGCTAGCATTTTTGCATTTTTCTTTGAAATGAAACTTCTAATATAATCAGGGTTATAAATGAAAGCATTATTCTGTTATTAAGATGCCAGAGACATACACAAGTGTTGCATATTCACACTTTTTATTGATGAATACATAATGGAAACATCTATTTTGCACCAGTTATAACAAAAAGATAAAAAATCCTACTGGTAATACTAGTAACAGTGATACTAGTCATTACTCTTTGATATTAACAATTCTATTTCTTTTTGAATAGTCTCCCTTACCTAACTCGGTTCCTAATAGTGTATTTGGGAACCAGATGGTGATTCGGAAGCCAGTGGTGGAGCTGTCACTCTAGATGACTGGTGAGGCATATCTTGACTCTTTTCAGATAATTCACTGTCTTGTAAAAAAAAAAGGAGAGAAAGAAAGAAAATGTATTTTATATTTGCACATATGCTTTGCAATTGTTTAAACAACTGAAGAAAAGTTCTGCAATTAAAGAAACATTTGTCATTTAATTATTATGTTGTTCAAGGTTGAAGAGGCATTTGATCATCATAATCGAGTGATGGATTTTAGCTACTGTGATAATCAAAACATACATAGACTGTTTATATAATGTCTTTCATCCCAGGGATTTTTCCAAATTATATAATCCATGTACAAGCTAAGCATTAATAATAAAAGGTTAAACAATCAAGCCTTCAGCAATCAAGTATAGTGAAATTAAACATTTTCTTCTAAACATATGTCTTAAGAACTTGGTATCTCATTGCCACTAAAAGGCTAAATATTTCTTGATTCAGTTACATCCAGCACCTAAAAAGTCTTTGTAAAAATTTGAAACCTTTTCTTCATCACAGGATGCTTTAAAACATATCTTTATGATTTGCTTTCCAGTGGTGTCTGTGTGATTAGCTTTAAAATACGGTTGTCCTATACACTAGCAAGAAAGATGCAATTAAAGAAGTCTGCAAAATTTTCATCAACACAACTTTCTATTAGAAAAAGCTACTTTATGTAAACTGCCATTTTTTGCATTAAAAGTGTATTTTTTATGTTTTCATTTCTAATTGAATTATAGTGTCAAAATGACCCGCTTCTGAGTTGTACTGAAAGGAAAGAAAAAAATCTATTTCCGGAACTTTGGCTTAGAAGCTTGCTTCATTTTTTTATAAGGTTAAATAAGAAGTGAAATGTTTGCCGTCAGAATGATATATTTTTAATTCATCAAACTGAATTGTTTCTGTTACCAAGAAACACATTTTCTTTCAATCCATAAACACTTTGAAATATTGTGTTTCAATATCATTTGAGGCATAAAAAAATACATTCTCCCTTTCCCTCCCTGCAGGTGGTGGGAATGTTGTCACGGCCTTCCCTGGGACCAAGCTTTCAAATCAGAGTTGTATTTCTGTCTCAAATGCAAAGGTCAGGTACCAAGTAACTGTGCTGTGGAAGAAAATCTTTATGTAGGCTGAATCTTATTTAGGGAGTTGAGTGAGGCTCAAAATTCAGAATTCTGGAGAACTCTTAGGGAATCATTTTGAATAATCAGATATCTGAACACCAACAACTTGGGTATTTTTTGATATTTGAAGAAGATAATGGAGCCTTACCACTATTTGTTCTGCAACACATGGCTATGGAGAAACACATTTGATGTAATCTTTTTTTCATGTTAACTGCATTGTTAGCATTATCTCTTTTATCACTGAGATTTGTGAAGTTGCATAACTTTTTTTGTGTGTGTTTGTATGTAAATGTGGAATACTAATTTCTATGAGGGAAACTGGACTACATTGGCTATGTCCCTAAAAGAGTCTAAGTAATAACAGAGGCTTCTGCTATCAGTTTATGCAAATATAAGACTATTTGCTGCAAGAATTTTTAGATGAGAATTTACTTATTCAGTGCAGGAACAAAAGGAATTCTGCATGTAGATGATTCAGGCTTCTCCTGCTTCACAACAAAGTTAAAGGAAGCCATTTTAGTAGCCACCTAGTCTAGAGACAGTCTTTTCATAGTAATGAAAAATACCTTTGAGTGACTTTAAAAAAGATCATGGATGAGATACTGTGGTTCTGCAGATCTATCTTTTATTCCTAACATTACCTCCTAATCCAATGTTATTACAATTCTAATGTAGAATCTATCTGTAAGGAATAAATGGTGTAAGTGGTCATGACATAAAAAACCTCCTTATATAAGATGAAACATGCAAATGTCATCTAAGATTTTTATTTTTATGCTACATTTACCAAGGGTTAGGATGGATGACTGACAGAAACTTCAATCTACAAAATTTTTGTCCGTCTCTGTAATTGAATCCACTTTGTATTTTGGAAAAATGCCGGTAACAATTAACTTCTCCCATCCTAGATCAAGTGAGATAAAAAGAATCCTGTTACTGCTTTCCTCTTGTGGCAGGCATTTATGCAGGAAATGAAACTTTCACAAAACTAATGATTGTGCCCAACCTTTCTTTTGATTCTTTGTCATTTCAGAAGAGGCCTAATCTCACACTAAACCTCACTGATCCAGTTCTTCAAACTCAGTAGATTTTAGGATTGACAAAGTTTTCATGGAGAGGCAATGTATTTCCTATATCAATGGAAAAGAAAGGACATTTCAGGTTTGATTGTATTCTTTTCAGTTTGAAACAGGCAGCCCTAAACTGTTATGGCAACAATGTTCCTTCTGCATCTTCAGAAAGAGTACGTGCTGTTGTGGGCATTAATCGACTTTCTGGTGACTAAGTGGAATAGAAAATTGTGATTTATTTACACCAAATGATTTATTTAAAAAATGCAATCTCCTTTTCTGTATTCAGACATCTCCGGACAGGTATTATTGATAATTCGTAAATTCCAGAATCCCATAAAGTGCATCAAGAATTTCATTCAATAAATATATTTTCCTGCTCTTTGGAGACCTTTATGCATATTTTTTTTTTAAAGTCTCTATAACGGAGGTTAGTTTTATAATTCTAGAAGGGCATAGGACATCAAAAAAGAGGCTTTAATTTTCCTGAAGAACTCACAGCAATGACAGATAAACAGCCTGCAAGAAAAGGAGACAAGAAACAAAGACATAGGAAACAACAGAGAAGTATAGCATATGCTTTCTTAATGATAATTGTATTTTTTTTTCCCTTGTGACATCCGAAATGGGAAAGACTCCTCTCTTGTAGCAGATAATATATGCTGTGCAGGACTTCTTATTTGGTAAAAGAATAATTAAGGAGGAGTTTGAAAAGGAAAAAAAGCTAGAGCTCAGGGAGCTATAAGATAGAGGAAGAATAGAAATAATTCTGCTCTGAAG
The DNA here is from genome assembly GCA_003342815.1 of Eudromia elegans. Lineage (NCBI taxonomy): Eukaryota > Metazoa > Chordata > Aves > Tinamiformes > Tinamidae > Eudromia > Eudromia elegans. The sequence goes on from PTEX01000281.1 coordinate 188,071, forward strand.
GTGTACTTGGTCCTGAAGGCAATACAGCTTTTGAGGAAGTATTTCTGAGTAACAGAAGGACTCTAACACTACAGTAGGCTTAAGATCAGCTTGCTAGTTATGTTGCTTAGTCTTTCTGACAATTTTATTAAATATGAGAGAAAAGGTTGTGGTGCTTTCTATTTTTCCTAAAGATCATGCTCCTGTTGAACACATGTTCAAAGAAAGTAGCTTCATAATTGAAAAAAAAAAGGCCATCATTTTGATTGCTCAATGATATATTTTTCTCAAATTCCCACAAGTAAATAATGCTCCTTGAAACATACACATGCTTTTGACATAGACCTTAAATCAGCTGAGAAAAATGGAAGAGGAAAGTTCATAGTTTATATTTACTGGTCTGTCACAGTCCTTTTTGCAATATAGCACTTCTTCCAGTAGGGATCTATTAATCAGAAACTAATTCAACTCCCTTCCCATGCCTGCTGTCCAAAACATTATAACTCAGTTCTGTCAGTGGTCTCTGTGCTATTGCCAAACTTTTCTCACCCTCTTTTTCTCTTCACTAATTGAAATCTGCCACACTTTAAATGTCTTCAGTGCCATTAGCTGTTATTTTAATTCTGAGTAATGAATTAGGTAGTCAAAGATATATCTTCTTATAAGGTTATAAGGTTCTTTATAAGGCTTTATTTTTAAAATATTCTTCATAATATATATTAACCTTTCCAAAGAATTTGAGATTAGCAAAGATTCTTAGGAGCCTCACTGACATTTTTATTCACTTTAATCTGATATTTAGATATTGCAATGTCTGCAGAAATCTTAAGCAGGACATAGGACTCTGAGTGCACCAATGTTACGTAGTTACTCGCACCGATCTCAACACAGGCATCCATCCGGGGAGTCTTTGGTCACTGGGCTAGGTTAATCTCAGAGTTTGTCCTCTGTCCTCGCTGGAACTGTGCAGCAGGTATGCTGTGCAGGTATGCTATGCTCAGCACTGTACCTTGCTGATCTGGACTTGACACTGGATAATCCTTGGTGCCACGGACTCTTCGGGCAATTGACTCATTCCTGTTACCAGCTCTGCTCTGCACATCTTGATGGGACCTGTGGGACAATCTAATGATCATTAAATAGTCCTAACACAAAATGATGAGAAATACCAGAGAGAGCTGTCTGTCATCCATACATCCCACTATTCAAAGCAGAGTGGTGTTTGCAGGGTGTGAGTTTTCTTCCTTGATGTCATGTAGACAACAATTTGGTAATGAGAGCCTGATGTACTACACAAGTGCTCTGAACTCCTGGCATGAGCTAACTCACAGTTCAGAACAGGAGATCTCACTCTGAAGCAGTTGTTAGGACCCAAGACTCTTGTGCAGCAGTTCCTTCTTCAGCCTAGTAATTTTGGTAACTCTTTAGTAACTGTTATTATTCATTGCTCAATGTCCTCGGAATTCTATCTTTTTGAACCACCCAGTACTCAATCTGCTCTTTTAAAGAAGAGATCTAAATTTCTTTCCCTCTAAATTAATTTCCCCCTCAAGAGTACTTCATCTCACAACCCGAAAGTACACTAGACAGCTACTTATTTTCTAACTGAACAAATGGATGGAGAAGTGGTCTTGAGAAACTTGTGGACATAACAATTAAAGTATCTTTTTCTTGTTTGGCACTGAGAAAATTAGAAAAAAATAGAGTTTGTCTTTGATATAAATTACTAAACTGTCTTGATGAGGTAAATTGGTCTGAATATTAAACATTGCACTATGCTGTTTTCCATTGAGAAAGAAAGCCAGTGAAACAAATGCCTAATTTCCAAGCTTAAGCTTTCCTCGTTATCCTGCAGATATTTTTCTTTTGTAATATTAGCTCACAGTGAGCCATGAAAAAGTGTTATGCATTGATCTTCTTAAGGACTTTTTTTTTTCCAGATCCTTACAGTAGCAACAGAGAGTTAGAATTCCATGCACCTGTTTCTCTCTTATAAAGATTAAATAATCAGGATCATTGAACATTGCTTATTTGTCACTGAACATTGGTTATTTGTCAGTATTTACACACCTACTGGGCTGATCATGACCCATGCACCAGGGAAGGATCTGTAACTGTTGCTGAATCCCACTGTTTTTACTGTGGCATTTATCCATGATGGATCACTTTCAGAAAAGGCTCGTGTTGTTCATAGGGTAGTTGGAACACAAAGATATTTGGCTCCTTGCTGACCAAAATCTAAAATCTTCAAGAGAACATTTTAATAATTGTAAAAAAAAAGAATTAAGAGACAGGACTGAAGATCTCTCAGTGAAGTGAAACCTGTGGAATCTGAAAGTTTCCATATAAATTCAGTGTTTTTCTATCCCCCAAAGGAGATATAATACAATGTAAGCTGTATTACTGATCATGCCAGTAATTATGAAATGTTATTTTAATGAAAATATGCATTTTACTCCCCAGAAATGCCTATAAGAAATGGATTTTTTTTCTCACTGCTTTTCCTAGCCAGGAAAGGCCCACACCTGAAGTTGCTACTCAATTTCCCCGTAGTCTAAAACAATCTCATTCTGCACAGCTCATAGATATTAAGTAAGTCTTACTGAGAACTGTCTCAAAATGCCCTGTAAAATTTCAAAGATTTATTTGTCCTAACGGCTTCAGATATGGCAGTTAACCATTTCACTTAACCAGTCTGTAAAACATTTAAGAACTAGCAGACCTGGAACTGAAGGTCAGATACTATTATGGAGTGATATGCCGTGATGTGCTTTTGAAGACATATATTGTTATGAAGTTCTGGTACATCAGAACGGCTGGTATAATAGTAATTTCGGCAACTCTCAAAAGATATTTGTTAATCCAATAAAGTGACTCCTTGCATCCTTGCAATATTTTTATCTTTCTATAGTGGGAAAAAAAACCCCAAATATAAGGAAGAGATATTTTAATACATAAATAACAGAAAGTCACAATTTTAGACAAAATCTAATTCTGAATGCTGGAATAGGCATCCTTGTCTTCTGAAAAATTAGTTTTGGTCCTGAGGTTCATTTATGAATTTGCCTACTGAATCAGCAAGAGACTTGACAGCTGTAGATTTGACAGCTGTGTTCCTGCTTACAGCAAGTCTTGAAACCATTTTTATTCTCTGCCTTTTAGTGTTTCTTCAAAGTTATCAATATTGATATAATTACATCTATTTGCTTTAGGCACATAGGAAACATTCCCATTATCAACGGTTTATTCGGAGCATAGAGAGAAGCCAAACATTTTTCAAGGAATAGAGTTGGTCCTGAGGCTTTAAGGACTGTGTGGTTTCTGGGAATTGTTTGCACAGCACTTATCCCAAGTGGGACAACACTCACGTAATTTTAAAAAAAAAAGAGGGTGTTCAACTGAATGTATCTTACTAAGAAAGCAGAATAATCTGTCATTATGTGTTCAGGTCTCAAATATTTCAGATTCTATCATCTGCAGAGCATGTCACATAGACTACTAAATTTGCTTTTTTTTTTCTTTAAAATTATTGAATAATACAAATGTTTATAATATACAAATGTTTATATATACTAATAACAAAAATAACTCCATATTTGAGGTTAGATGAATTTACAGCTTCTGCTGTATGGATTACACTGTATGGCTGACTGGTCATCTTCATGGTCATGGTCATCTTCAGTGCAGTAAAGTCATATATATGCACTCCCATCCATTATCAAAAAGTTCTACAAAATGATTAGTGGGTATCACACGAGCTTTATAATACATAGGAAGGAAGGTGTAGTGCATTGCTTTGCTTCAAGAGACAAGTAAGAACTAACCTGTTATTTGGTGTCACAGAGAACAGGCAGTTAGGGAGGACTCTGCTTATCTTCTTCAGTTTTCCTTTGTGCCAGACAGAGGATTATATTCAGTTATGCTGCTAGATCCCCAATTTGAATATGTCTGGAAGGCTTCCCAAATGGGGGGAAGAGAGTGTCATAGACCAAAAATACAAGCTGCCTAGCAGACACAAAAATAATTTATGCTCCAGTGTATACAGGTGGGGTCTTTGCTGGGTCCAGATTTTTTCCTCACTTCTTTGCATAAATGCCAGGTCTATGGCCAGACAGCATTAGGATCTGCTGGGTATTTCCCCATCCAGTTTAAACTGCCATCTGTTATTTCATATATCTGCCAAGTGTATGGATTAAGTCTGCTTAATGCGACCATTTTAGGTCGCATTATGAATAATGGTAATGAATGTTTGCTGAATAAGTTGTATGGGCTGCAATTGTGAAATTCATGGCCACCCATTCCTGTCCCTTCCCTTTTTTATCTTAGCTGAGCAGAACCCTGGACATACTTCTCATCTCTTAAATGTTTATACCTCCTAATGATTCCATCTTATGTCTGAACACAACCCTTTATGAAATACCAGTAGCTGACTCATAGAACCATGTAGCTGACCCATTGAACTAGTAGCTGACTCATAGAATTCGTGTATCTGTGTACCTTAAACCTATGCTGGCAGCCAGCACAAAAGTGTAACTACTTTTAGACACACAAAAGAATAACCTGGCAGGGGTCCCTGTCTCACACCTCACTTGAATATGCCCTTCCTTTCACAGCTGCATCAATAAAGATAGCAGAAAAAAAATAGTGATTCCCTACAGCTGCTTTGGTACCAAGTTCAGTAACCCTGAATAAGTGATTAAAAACTGTAGCTCTTTGGGTTGTTTTAAAACATGATAAGTTATAATGCATTTTTGTTTAAAAAAAAAAGTCTCACATAAAGAGACTTTTTAAAAAGAAATATATCTTCTTTTTAAATAACTGGACTTTGGAAACTTAAATGAAGAAAGTAAAAAAAATAACCTTTCAAAGGGACAACCCATATGTAATTTTTCATGATATGTAACTCAGTTTCAATGTAGCTAATACCTATGTTGGTTACATGACATAAACTTCACATGTTTATTGTGACTATTTTTCCATTGAAATCTGGTATCAGAGCTCTGCAGTGAGATAGTTCAGAGTAATCAGAAGTAATCATGACTTACCTATCAGAACTCTCTGTCCCAATGTTCCCAAGAGTGTATAAAAAGCCACTTAATCACTAGCTGTAATATGTTTGTTGGCAATTTCATTTTTTATTTCACCTTGAGAGCTACAGTAAGGTCATCCCTCATGAGTATGATTTTATACTCTACTATAATAACTGGAATACTACCTTGAATTTCTTACTTGCATACAGAAAAGGTCAGAGTGAATTGTAAATATGTATATTACTGAGCCAGCACTCTTGGTGGCCCTTTTTTTTTGTCAGTTCTACTTCCTTAAAAAAAGAAAAAAGAAAAAACTTTGAGGATTTAGGCAAATAAAGCAAGACTTAGCTAGAACTAAGCTCCCAGAATTCAAAATTCTGTGTGTTAAAAAATCAGATAGCTTCTGCTTTGCATTAGAGATGTTTTAGATCCGTAAAAGATCACCTTTTCATGTGCAAGACATTGATAAAAGTTCAGTATGGCCATTCCTGGGCTATGCATTATGCATTTCGACATGAGTGGACATGAGTAGATCCATGCTTGTGCACAGATCTTTTGACCAAGACACCTGAGTGCATGTCCCTGTTTTGGTCTCCTTGAAAAGTGCCGTATGAGGCTTGAAAGTACCTGAAGGAGAAGCTCTTGAAGCCTTGCCTATGTAAATGGAAGATGCTGAGCTTCTGCTGCATAAGGCATTATAACTGGAAATAAACTCAGACTGACCATGCAGGTCCAGTTTTCCAAAACAGTGAAACTTCTCAAACTTGGATATTAATCCCCATATATATGAAGTAGTTTGATTCATCAGAAATTAAAACATATTTGTCAGAAATATTTTTTTTCCAATCTCTGTTTTCATATTCTCATTTAATTAACCTGAACAATTCAGCATTAAAATTTTAATTTGCTGTCAAACAAGCACACAAGGAAGGAAAAATGAAGATGATGTAGCCAATTTTCAAAACTGAAAAAAAAAGTAAAAAAGAAAAATCAAACCTTTAGTACATTCTATGAAGGAAATAGGAGTATTCACCTGTACCATTATGTCCAAAAACAACTATTCTATAGAATAATTACAGAATTAAATTCATTTAGATTTACTCAGTGTAAAAATGACTATTTTCTCTTATTTATTTTTTTTTATCGATTGGGACCTGAAATCTTCTTCTTTCTTATTCAGAAAAACTTCTTTTGACATCAGATTTTCTTGACTTACTTGTATGATCCTTGAAGTAGTTTCAATATCTGTAAAAATAATCTTTATCTATATGTATTTAAAAATATTTTAAAATGTTGCTACAAAGCTGGATAATTTGGCTAAATATGTTCAGAGATATATATGCATAATCCCAGGCCCTATTATAACTTCTTTGCATTGTCATCCTTCAAATGCAATTAAGTTTAAACATCCAGTTCTCACAAAGGTAAAACATTCTGTATGTGGCATGTATTGCATGTGTAGGAGAGCAAAGTTTCAGGCTTTCATGCTCTCATTCAGCAAGTTGATTTTAAAATGCAAATACCATCTAAAATGTGGCCTATCATACTTTCTAACAGCTATGCAACCATGAGAAGAGGAAGGCACAACCTTAAAAATACATTATTACACAATCTTAAATTAACACTGGCATGCCAGTTCTCTTGATCCAGTCAGTGGTTCTGCTATTGCCTTTACTGAAGACAGGATTTCTCAGTAAATGTAGTACTCTCCTTCATCTTGGTGGTTAAATCAAACGCCATCTTTTTCCTTTCTTTGGCTCCTGCTTAGAAGAGAGTGGATTTGGTTGTTTTGCAGGATTAAGTATAACTGTAAACCTTATATGGAAATACTCCCTGTCCACAGTTCTGATGTGAGTAGGATTCAACTATAGATCTCCTAATGTGCAGTAGTATGTGCTGGTCTCCAGGATATGGAGAAAGGAAGCAAGAAAGTCTCTTATGCTCCCTAGATGAAACAGGCTCACTCTGTAGAAAATATTTAATATTTTTCAGAGTAGAGAGCTCTTAGGATACTTAATGAGTACTTAATAACCATCATGTAGAGAGCAGTCTATTCATGTCCTGTTTCTAGGATGTGTGGCCTACCTACCAGGCTTATTCAAGTCCCATGCTATGCTAACCACTCACAGTTACTATGAAGTAGCTTTAGAAACTGAGAATCTCTATAGATTTCTCCATTAGTCCAGTGAATGCTGCCATTAAAACAGAGAATTTCTGCATCTATTCTTTAGGAGGAAAAAAAACATTATCTGCCAGATGGCATGAAAGGATGCCATTCAAATGAAAGTCCTCATCTTCCTTCCTTGTAAAGTAAATTTATTTTAATTTGGGCTTTTTTTTGACAAAACCATTTATAGTCATTTGTGATTTTGTTTTGAACAAGTTGTGAGCTTGCAAATGTTTTTGGACCTATGAAAAATATTTTTTCAGCTGCTAGGTGACACAAATCATCCATTCACATAAACATTGAGGTAATTTTGTACTTCACTGGTTCCTACCACAGAAAACTCTTTTGCAGTCATGCAGAACAAGAGTCTGATCACAAGGTATTAGCTGATTTAAAGTTAGTGGTCTAGCACAAGGTAATTTCCTCCATTATTCCTGAGATTAGGTAGAGATAGAGGCATATTAAAATAATCGTGTCACGTGCATGAGGTAGCTTTCCTGGTTGGAGACACTTCCTTCTCTTTCTTTCTCTTCACTACAGAGGAAGTACAGGCAAAGAGCATGTCATCTTCCAGGGATCTGAAGTTAGTTGAGCCGAGAGTTGACTTTCCTCTTTGATAACTGAAGACAATTTCTCTCGACCGGCTCCTCCTAACAGCATATTAAGTATTCCTGTAGCTCTGTGCTTTTCCTGACATTATTTCTACCTTACTGGTTGAGAGAGTTACTGTCTTCATTTGGCTACTGTTTTATTTGGAAGAATAAAGCCTGTCAGTTCAAATATTGAGTAACTGGTTCCTTTATTGTTGATCGATGGCCTGACACCATAGACCATTTTTTTTCCTTCTTATGTTTTTGTCATTAAAAAATGTATTTATTTATTGCTGCTGAGTTTCTGTCAGAGGACACAGTTGCTTACAATTTTATTTATGCTGTCCTTATAGTAGCTGTAATCCCTGTGACAGAAAAGCTCTGCCCCAAAACAAATGGTGTTAATTTATCAGGTAGAGATTGGATTGACAGCTGGTAAACTACCACTTCTTTTGCTCTTTTAACAAAGTTTCAAGATTCACTAGGTGAAGGATGTATACTTTATTGGATTCTGGTAAAATATTGTTTTAATACAGCATAATAAAAGGAAAGAGCAATATGCCTGTTGTAGCTTGAATAGCCTTAAGGGTTGCATTGCAGGGACTTATAAAACAGCAAGAATCGTTTAACAAAGCACTATATGGTTCATTGCAGATTCTCTCACCAATGCCTCCCTGCCAAGTGCATTATATAAAGATGCATATCATTGGTCTTTTCTTGAGGGAGCTGGCATTAAATCAGTGAACTGAAGTCACAAGTGCAAAATTTAAAAATAAATAAACAAACAAAACCCAGAAACCTGCAACACATTGTATTGTTCTTCTTTTACTGTGGTCTAATTCATTATAGACATAATCATCCATTTTGTTTTACGTTTTCTAGCTGAGTCTATACTTCTTAGTTTATTTTCCAATAGAGGATTTTAATTTGTAAGATCTTCTAATACAGTATACCCATAAGATTTCAATTCTTTCTTGTTCTTCTTTGTTCCATCTTTCAGAGGTCTAGTGAAGAAATCTGAGGACCTGAAGTATTTAATTTCTGTCCACCTCAGGAGAAGAAAGTGAGTCTCTTTAGGATGTCCTGCATATCTGCTCTTCAGAAGTAGTCTTCTAATGTTACTGTCTTCTTTTATCAACCACAAACACAAATATTCTAAACGTAGGAAATAATATAAATTGAGAAAGAAGTAATTAAGCAGTATTATTAAAACCTACTTATTTACCTAAGGTAATCCAATTCATTCCTCACTCTATCTCTGCCACAGATTTCCTCTGTGACAGTAGAAATTCATGTGTGCTTCAGTTCCGTGTCTGTAAAATGAGATCTATGACTTACTTTCTCATCTGTTTTTGTCTGACTTCTGTGTATGATGATTGTGATGGTTTTGATTTTTACATTCTTTTTCACCACGAGGCACAGCTCAATATCATACCCCAAGACATCATCTAAAAGACGTCTTAGATCATGTCCTATCATCATCTATGGTAGGATGGATATATAGCGATATCATAAAAATTTGCAATTTTTTTTAACAAGTTTCAAGACAGGAAACAACAGCGACTTTTTTCTGTGAGCATGTAGAATACAAAAGATGGTTTTGTTGTATGTGTGTTTATCACCAGATATATGAACATTTCTATTCTGTTAGCCAATGTGATTAAATAATTCTTGTCTTGAGCTCAAGTTGCTGATTGTGTAGTTTCTCTCCCTGATAGATTCTGCTCAAATATAGCCCATCTAGAAGACTTGACCTTTCAACAGGTTTCATTAAGTGTCTGAAACTTTCTTCCTCTACTTTTGTATGTCTCCTTTTTTGTGGCTTTTAATGTTCACTTCTTGCACTTATTTTGCTCCTCTACAAACCTCTTGATTCCTGGCTTATATTCCTAATAACTGGAATTTTTCATCTCCTAACTCTGGATATTGGCTTCCTGAAAGGAAATTTGGCACAAGTACTTGATCTGTGAGTTGCCTTCTGCTTTTAGATGCTGGTCCAACCTATCAGGTAAAACCATCCGTACTGGCGGTCTAACCAAGCAGGTATCCAAGAGCTACAACCCACAAGGAAGAACACTGGTCATTTAATTAATCAGAAATAGCTGTCACTCAAGTTATAGTAGACTGTTCTTACATATTATTCCAGTGTCTCCAATACATTATCTTTTCTGTCTGCCTTCCTCTTTTAACATCATCTTTTTAGTATTAGCTTGACAAGTGTCTGATAGTCCCTTCTGTACCAATGAGTCATTTGCTTTAGAATTACTCAGCTTCTGTTTGCTTTCAACTGGGCTCTACTCCAGACACATGGAAATATGTTCCTTTGATTCAGTAATGATTTACTTTTCTGAGCATGTTGTTTGAACTACCAGTCATTTATTTTCTCCTGATTTCCAGATAAATCTACCAGATAGCTAAGATAAGGAACTGGAATTTGTGAAGCTAGACAATAAAATAACCTGGATTGTCACTTTAACACAGAGGCAGAGGCTACTTTTGCAACTTTCCCTGCTTTGATAATACCCAGACAACTGATGATTAATCTCTGCCCTAATCCAACTACCTATGGCCAGTCCAGAAAGTACCTAGTGTTCTGTATTCTAGAATAGATAAAATACAACCTGAATAGATAAAAAACAACCTGAATATATCTTTAGTTTCCTTAATGGATTTATTCCAAAGGTTTAGTCTTAAAGATCACAGAGGCAGTCAGCTTTTAGTTTACTGTACAATGTAAACTTTTATTTGGTGAATTCTCTTTACATAAGAAGTAAGATTAAGTAAGAATATGCATCCCTCTCACATATTTTACTCTATTTTTTCTCTGTTTTGCATATTGCAGATGAAATATATAAAAAACTAAATGAAATAAATAGGAAGCCCCAGAAGGTGTTTTACACTGAAATTTTTCTTCCTGAATAAAAGAAGGAAACACTCTGCAAAGTCACCAGTTTCATTTTCCTCTTCAAATCTTTTGACTAGTCACTGTAACATTCTTTGACTTTCCCTACATAATTCTAGCTCCTAGGTGACTTCTGCAATTGCAAATAGCTCTGATATTTTTGTAGTTCCCTAGTTATGCATAGCAGGTAGAAAACCAGATCAAATGGAGCAAGGAATAATCCTTTTTTTCCCCAGTGTCTGGATCAAAGACCATGATACTAAGCTGAATGGAGCATCAAAAATATCCCTGCATTTATAAAATCAGAGGAGTATTTTCATATGATGCAGTCCATGCAAATGATTCATGAATTTAAGTGACAGTAACTGACTTGATTATGTCTTCTTAGAACTTGTTTTTCATGATTTTTCAGTATATCCACTGCTTGGGCATCCATTATGTTAATTGTTGACCTGGAAATTAGCTATAACCATGAGATACAGGTTCATGGCCTCACTCATCAGAGCAAGGCCTTTATAACTGTTCCCTTCCCTCCCCTATCTTCTGCACTGTGTTTTTTTTTTGTTATTATTTTTGTTGATTTTTTTTTTAGAAAGGAATTCTAGATATACAAACAGAGAAAGAATATCTGCAAAACAAACAAACAAAACTATTTGGAGTGATGAGAAGACTAGGACTGTGCAACATGCCATGGGGCACACCTCTTTCATGGGTTGAGTGCTTTCACTGTCTTTCAATGACCTGATAAATGCAATCTAGCCCTCACTTCTACCCACCATCTGCTTTCTGTACTATACATGCATTATAATTTTTATTTCCTGTGGAGCAGAACCTATGTGAATGTAGAAGTGAGGCTCAGGACTTCCGAGCCTTCTTCTGTATAGTATTGGTTTGGTTGATCAAGTTGTTATACCTGGAATAGACGAGTTGATTTCTGAAATAGTCTTGAATTTGGCTTTCAATTTAGTATTTTCTTCAGCTAGATCTTCGTAAGTCCCACCTTTCAATATAAGATCTATAAAATCTAGGGGGATCCTCTATGCTAAACATATATCTGATTGTCAGCTTTATGTAATGTTTGACTTTCTGAATCCATGGAAAAAGATTTAGTCAATTGAATAAAATGAATAAAATTATTTTAAGTGAGATATTTTTCATGATATTCTCAAAGTGTAAATGTATGGCAATGTCTACTACTGCAATTTCTATTTTTTTCTTTTGGTATGACTTCATCTCCCACATGATGCACCCACTATAAGAAGAGGATAATCATTGTGTGCTATCTCACACCTATCCTGTATAAGCTCAAACACCCATCTAAATAGGAGATAAAATAAAATTCCTAATAGGTGCTCTACTTTAGTCTGTCGTCACCTCCTTTAGGACTCCTTTGCAAACCGCTGCCTTCATACTTTTTCCTAATAAAGTGCACCTTCTTTTCTTGCCTTAGAAAGACTTATCTTGAAAGACAGTGGAAAAATGCAACATATGATGAGTGCCTACAAGTGCCTATTTATCTTCCTGTTCTATTGCTGTAGTGGAATTAGATGAAAAGGAGAGGGGAAAAGAAAGAAAAAGAAAAAAAGAAAGCTAAACTAAACACAGTTTAGTTTGTTATAAACATACCAGAAAATGATGACATTTAAATTATGTGTTTCAGATCTAGGGCCAAGGAAGCAACTAGCTACTGGAGTGATGGTGATAGGAAGAATAGATTATTAGGAGAAAAATGGGGAAAGGAATAAAATTGTGGAATAGAATGTGTTTTCTCATGTAATGGAAAAAGAGTAAGAAATTTGACTTTTATTTTTCATGTAGTTTAACAAAAGAAAATATAGGAAACAAAGCTTCTATATAAAACTTAATTAAACTTATAAAATCTACATTATGAGTGCCTGTAATCTCTAGCATAAAGAAGTGATGGGTGGAAATAATTCAATTCAGTTAGAAAATGCCTATTGTAAAGGTATTTTGGAAGGCAACCACTTTTCCTTAGCAGAACAGTATAATAAAGAGTTTACATCAATACTAACAAGTGTATATTTTTCATCATTTTGCATTTTTTGCCAGCAGTCCAGTTCTAAGAGGATGGTACCGTGTAACTCCTGCCACACACATGCCCTCCGTAGCTGTAGAGAAACTTTTCATCCAGCAGTAATGTAAATTTGAAATATTGGTTGCATTTGAACAGACACAAAAGGGCAAAATGTGCAGTTTATAGATAGCTTTTACTGTTTCAAAATATTTCCAACTCTTCTAATACATTCATGTTTTGTGTAACAGAGCAACACTGTAGCTGAGACATCCAGATTCCCTTCAATAAGGATGGTTATCCCACCTCTTAGCTGTGTGGATATTCATTAGTAAAGCTCAATTGTCTCCAGTCAGCTTCTTGCTTTAAAAATACCCCCAAGAAGCTACAGCCAGTTTGGGCTACCATTGCGGATGGATGTAAGAACACAACACCTTTTGAACACAACACCTTTTAGAACTGGCCAGCTCTTAGATTAAACAGAAGTATTGATTCCAAAATATGATATTGACCCAATCTACAGTCACTCAAACAGATTTTTTGCTTTTAATAGTAAATGCTATTCATAGTAGAAACTAAGATGACAGGAAGAAGAATAATAGTAATGATAATATTGTGGGAAATATACCAAAAATACCTCAATATTAATGCTTATTTTCTACTTAAAATGGCATTCTTGAGAAATTATATTCTTAATATCTGTTTTTAAAATAAAAAAATATGGTTTTGGCAATTATAATATTCTTATAAAGCATGTTTCATCTGTAAAATAATCACTTATCCATTACTGTTATAAGTAAAATAAGGTCACAGCGCCATTCTACAGTGGAAAGATGCTATCACAGGTGAAGGAAGAAATACAAAGGATTCGTTCATTTTTGGCAGCAGTCAGAATTCTTGGACCATACCATAATACTTATTCATGGTGGGTTTTTTTGTTGTTTGGGTTTTTTTTTCCCTCTGACACTTTTAATACTCAAAGTCCAAAGAAGAAAAGTGTACTGCCACATGTCTTAGAGTTGAAGAAGGAGTGATAGAATCCTAGTCAGTCCTTGATGATTTTCACTCTTTCAAAATGGTGAGGACAAAAAAAATAGATTTTTTTAAAAATTTGTTTTAACGTGGCCATTATAAATGAATTTCTCTGTAAAAAAATTTATAAATAATTAAAGGACTGCTTTCTGTTTTAGCATTTCATTGTGAGACAAGGACTCTTACAAATATTCATTGCTCACACATTTTGCTGCTTAGTAAGATTTTATCTATGCAGTTTGATTCGGTATGAAATTTTAGAATTGTTAGAATTTTTAGCAGCCTAAGTCTAAGTTCCTGACCATATGTTCTTTTGCTCTTTAAATTTTAGTAAAAAAATCAAAGTATGCAGTTTAAAATATTTTTAGATTCCTAAACAAATGTTATTGATATGCTATGAATAGTCTATGAAAACATTAACACTTTTTTTTAAGACTGTCTAGCTTTTTCACAGTATTGGAGAAACAGCAGTTAAATAGCAGGAAAAGTAAAAAAGAAAGAAATCCATTTTCCTTCATTTGTGCAATACCACTTTCCTTAGTTTTCACTCCATTATGCTCTATGATTACATCAGATTTCATAAAATAAACAGCATCCAGCTCATCCAGCACTTCAAAGGAAGTCTCAGCAAATAAGTTCTAAAGGCTATAAGAAGCTGGAGGATCCAGATTTCTTTATTCTGCGTTTGTATTGATCCATTATCTGGATTTAGGTGTTATGCAGTTGGCAGTAGTGTTTCATAAATCCATGCCTAAATCTCTGATAGCTTTTTAAAAGGATGCACTTTATATATACTTGAAGAATTTGTCCAGAACACATTCTAGCTTACACCATTTGCTCTCTAAAGATTCCATTTATGTTCTTTATTTTTTTCCTGGAAAAAAAAAAAAAGTACAACTGACCTATGCTAGTTGTAAGACTTTCAGTCTTCAAGACTTCAGTAATTTTGGTGTGAGGATTGATGCAGAAGAGATTTCTGTCATGTCAAGTTAAAATCACAAAAGTGACTGCTAAAATGAATGTTCAACTATATCTTGATTAGAAATGCCGCCACCTAAGCCTTAGTATACTGGATTGATATCTAGACATTTCCCTTTCATTATTTGTTTCTTGAATTTTTTCCCTCTAAAATAGTGGGTTCTCAAATTGAATTCTCCTCTATGGAATGCACAGTGCACAAGGGAAATATGTTCAGGGTTGTGATTTTTATCTGTGTAAGCAAGAACACAATCCTAAGGCTATAACAGATGATTTGACCAGGTGTGGGCTCTCATGTTATTCAAGGCCAAGAACTGCCAACCTATAGATGGGAATCTTGGATGCATTTGTACAAGATGCATGAATGCTCTTTGAGCAAAGGGATTGAAATCATTTGAATTACAGAACATATCCTATGTCTTCAAATCCCTTTCTTATTTGAAAGTATTGAATCACATACTGAAAAAGAGGATAATTTTGAAGAGATATTATAGGATCACATCATAGTCAGTTAGATCCATTATTTTTTAATCAGAAATTTTATTTTCTTTTTTTGCAAAACTGTTTTCTGCAAAAGGACACTCTCCATTGACATCTTTTATTGTAAAAGTTTTGCCAAAGGCTTTAATCTCTGTTGCCAAGATATATTTATCCCTATAGTGCTTACTTGTGTAACTTCAGTGGAAGCTGTAGTGAATAAGGGGAAATTAAATATTTACATAAATATTCCTGGGTAAAGTAGTCACTGAAAAAAAAAAAGAAAAAAAAAAAAAACAGCAAACCCAACCAACCAAACAAATTTCATCATTTTGTAAGAATCCTTGCCCTCCTTGTCAATTCTTTGTGGAAATTTGTGGTGTCTAAAGATACTAATCATTTATAAATTTTTGTGAAATCATGAAGACAAGTTAATGAAAGCAATACTGGAAAATGTGAATGTGCTAGGAGTTACAGACAGATTATTCTTTTCAGTATGCTCAGTTTTTCAGGTCTCTAGTTTCTGAACCTCCTTCTCCAAAACATAACTGTTTCATCAGTGTTTTGTTTGATCTTGTATTGACATGGATCAGCATATATTGATGAATCTTGTTTCCAGTTTGAAATATTATGAGTTTCCCCATCTAGAGCTTCTGGTACATGTTTTCAGTAGTTGAGCAATCTGCAAGACATACACAAGATGCTGGAAATAAGAGACCTATTTTAAGAGAATTTTACCCTCACCAAACTTTTTTACACAGAACAATTTCAGAAAGCTTACACTAACAAGCACAAATACCTTTATCTCCGTACCAGATTTGAGTTAATATCTTAAAAATTATAATGAGGAGCATAGCAGGAAAAAATGTTGATTTGGCATTGTTGGGCTGCAGAAAATTGTAGATGATCTTCCAATTTTTCAACATTTTGTTTTCTTTAAAGAAACTTTAAAAACTCTCTTTTCTTTCTTTGCTTTTATAAGTCCTAAGCTGTCTTGAAAAATGTCCATTTCTGCATATGGATCTAGCAATAAAGAAATGACAGAGATGTTTAAAAAACAGCAACAATAACATGAAAAATCAGAAATACGAGGTAATTCAATAAGCCTGAGAAGAATATGACAGGGAGTCACTAGGAAAGGTCCCTGAAGACAAGAGTTTGTATGGTTATGCCTGTTCCATTCTGTCCCTGAGAAATCCCAGTGTCCTGCACTAACTTTTTAGTTTACCTTCCTCAATGTGCCATCACATAGCACAAATTGTACAGGACTTAAAAATTACTAGCAAATTCTAGGAGTGAGGTGTAACAGTCCAGTAATCACTGTTTTACAACATGGGCTATTCAGAGTACCTGGGAGAGAAGAACAAGATGACAACCTAAACAGTTGTGGTCAGCTACTCAGTGTCAGATCAAAGTCAACTGTATCATCCATCCCTCGAACTCAAAAGGAGAGTTAACACAGAATGATCTGGCACCAGAAAGTGCATAGGAAGATTTCCTCTTGCCCATCGGTTAGTTTTCCACTGCGATGATAATAAGAGAGTAAAGATTGTATTTGATCAATATATCCAGTATTTTTGGTTAAAAAAAAAAAAATCCACTGGTTGGATTAACATTAATCTTGGCTTGGCTTTTGATTTTGTTTGTTTGTTTGTTTGTTTTATTTAGAAAATTTATCTTTTTGTTCCAGTAAATGTCAATTAATTCTTCAAGTTTAATGTGCTGACCTGAGACTGGAGACTTCGACAGTTTCTTGACCACATTGAGACAGTTGTATTATGCTTTATTCTTCCTCTTGTTCTCCATTTTACTTTTCTTTTTCTGCAGCTGTGTGATTAAAGAATATTTTAGGTCTTGGGCTATCCAAGATACTATTTATGATCATAAGTGAGATCACTCATCCTACCCCTATATGGAAAGATTGTCATCGAGAAAACTATAGATATGAAGAGCAAGTTAATCTTATGATCAACATAATAAAGAATAAATATTAAATTGCTTCAGCTTTATTGCTACCCCTTTCTTAATGACTGTTCTTAGAAGGGATCATATTAAAATAAGCATACATTTTATTTGTAAGCAAGCTAGTCTCATGAATCACTTTGTGCCCGCCTTTGAAGCAGAAGACATCATTTTTTTTCTGTATTCTGTTGAAATGATAAGCAATTTGACTCAGATAAGAGAATTAATCACCCCATTTTCCATGATATTTTTGGATCAGTTACAGAAAATTCTTTTGTCATTCTTGATGTTATTGTTCCTCTCCACCTACCTATTGGGTTGTTCATTACAGCTTCTCAGTTACTATGCCAATTAATATAAAAAAACTGTTAGAGTCTATGTCAAAGACTGACCTCAGTTAAAATTGGATTGCAGTATATTTCAGTCATAGCAATTATAAGAGAAAAAGGTGCATTTTCCTTTGTTCAGAGCAAAAATCTATTTGAACATGACCTATAGACCTGAGAGTAAAAAAAAGGCATTTGGCCATGTGTAGAGTTTCATAATTTTTGCTGCAAATCCAGATAGTGATATAGTAAAAAGGGGAAATGGCTATTAAAAAAAAAAAAGTTGTGAATATACTTCTTTTATTTGGACGAGGTTAAGAAGCAAGAGGGCATGACTGCATTTTGCCCCTGAGTGCCACAAATACTTGCTGTGAACGACATAGTGAAATGCACTTGCACTACTATTACTTTTCAGGGGTACACAGTACTTTTTTATATCCATGTTCATTTTACTCATGACGACAACAAAAAGAATTCTGTTGTTTTGTTTTGTTATTATAATGACATCTAAAGTCAAGAAGGTTAAAATTTTAATTTTATTTTACTTCATTTTTCTGATCTGAAAGCATGCATTTAAGTGCTATACTTCTGAATAATAGAGCCACCAAGGATGCTCGGATTAGGTGCTTTACTCTGCTTTCAGATTACAGAACAATGTGTAAGGTATGGAGTCTGTCAAGCTGCAGCTCCTCTTTGCAATTTCATAATTCCCTTGTTGGATCTATACTGGCTACCAACATCTGTTAAAATATTAGCACAGATTGGCAAGAAGACACAATTTAAATAAGCTTAGCCTAATGGATGAGTGCAGCTCTGTGGCTATCTCTAACCGTGTCTAACCGTGTATCTGTGCTTTATTTTCTCCTTTTCCTGAGATATAAGATTTCATATATTTAGCCCAGATTGGGGGTTTTATCACAGTTCGCAGGCTCAGCCCTCCTCTAGCTTTTCCAGGCTACTTTGTAGTCTGTGTATGGCTTCCTTTACTACTTTTCTGTTTTTACTGTTGTCAGCAGATTTTGATTATGGTTAAAATTCTATCTGTCAGCAAAAGAGATTTGTTCAGCAGACTTCAGCCCTGGTATCGCCATCCAAGTAGACAAATTTACAGGGAACACCTTCTGAATAAAAGAGAGTTCTGCTTGAAGACTGAATGCACAATTGAAAGTGTTTAAGTGTGGTAACTACCGCTTTTTTATTGACAATTCTCTGGCTTTCGTGTAACCTGCTGCAAGGACCTCCTGGATATGCTCCTTAAACGAGCAATTAAACTTTGAGAATTTGACATTTGACACAAAAACAAACAAACAAATGAACCTTCAGCCTTTATATTCTCTTTATTTTGAATAATGCAAGCTCATATTAGTCATTTTTTGGTGAAGAATTAGTCATTTTTGGTGAAGAATTATTTTCCTCCAGGGAATCACTGTGGCAGAGTGCAGAGATGCAGGATGTTAAAAGAAATCACGCTCTTTACGGGTGCTTCAATTCCTTCATTTGTGAAAACTGAAAGCAGGGCTGGGAAACTATTAGTATATCAGCTCTGGATTTTGCCGTGATGCTCAGCAGATCTGAAAGTGAAGAAGGTGAAGTACCACAAGGATAATTCACATTTAATTCTGCCTAGGCTCCTACTTTATCTGATCACATCGCTTTTGTCTGCACAATAACTTGAAGAAAGGCCACAGACAGGGAAAGGTTCATGACCACCCACATGGTGCTTGTCCCCCACCTACTTGGTAGCAGATATGTATTGGAGACAGCTGTCCCCAGGAGGTAGTTGGAAGCCCCCAAAACAGAGAAGCAAGAAGCAAGCTAATAATTATGCAACATGGACAAATAGACACCAAATTCTTGAGCTGCCTCCTGACTTTCTTTGTATATCTGTGCAGACTTACAATATTGTCTCAAGTAACGTGTCCCCAAGCCATACTAAAATTTGGGAACTATCTGTAAGCATCTGCTCAAAAACTGCCCCATGCAAGCCTGCCTTGCTTTTGCAAAATTTGTTGCCTAATTGTCTCTCCCTGAGCCTGTTCCTGCTCTTCTACTTTACAACTGGAAGTAAATCACTTCATTTATCTGCCTGTCCTTAGAACAAAGAAAAAAGCATGGAGGTAATTAGGACTCAGATAATGCTGCTGAAGGAGCAGAAGTGTTCATTTATACTTCTATTCAAGCTTCAGTAGTACAGTTGATGTCAGATCCTTTAAGTAAAACTGATATTTTGATATTCTGTGATATATTTGTTTGCTGACTTTACATTCCTGTATGAGTTTGGGGTAAGGATTTAAGGACTCTTTTTTTTCCTTCTTCTAAGAAACTATATGGACTTAAAGCTTGCGAGAGAACAAGAAGGGGAAAACTTCATCGCTCTTATCAGATGGTAGACTGTCCATTTGGCATTCTGCCTGGAAGCTTGCAAACTCAATTAAATGCACATATGGTCTGTAGCAGGCAGAATCAGTCTTTGCCAACACACATCCCTCTTACGGCACTTCCAAGCTCTATCCATGCTACATAGCTTTTTCCACACAGATGATTTTTTCCACTTCTCCAATAGCATCAGCTCAGCATATTGTCTTCTCTGCCCCGGAAGAATACAGGGAAGAATGCCAAGCTGAACATCAGTTTGAACTCCACAGGAGTGATTTTGCTATAGAGGAGCTTTTGTGGAAGAAGACAGGTACAGAGATACCTAGACTTAATGAGCAGTGCTGGTAGAATTAATAAATCTTCTCAATACTCCCTGAAGCAGCTGCTCTCTTTTGAAATAATGAGCATATGGTTTCATCATATTTCATTGATTTGATCCCCTTCAGCTAAAGAAATATTTCAGTGGAATGCAAACAACTTACAGAATTTCAGTGTATTTCTCACCCATTTTTGCTCTTCTGGCTAAAGAGAAAGCTGACTTGCAAGTAAAAGGAAGAGCCAGAGGCAGCATTCAGACTCCTTTATAAGGGTTGTGTGCAGGGCAATAGGACCTCTGACAATAATGAGGACTTGTGTGTACCTTGAAATTACAGTGCTTGGGGGTTCCTTACAGGTTTACATTCTGCAAAGGAAACTGCGAGGATAGAAGCTCAAGTTGGACTCGGGCCAGTTATAAACTGTATTCTCTGCTTGCAACTTCTCACTGGGAGTGAGCATGAAGGGGTGAGAAGGCTGGCAGAACACATCAAATCCTGTTTCAACTAACATGGTGAAAATTCATAGACAGAAAGTGACAGGAAAATTTAAAGTTGTCTACAAGAACAAAAATTTCAAAGAAAGCAAAACCTTTATACTTTCTTTGTTGCTATAGCCCTTCTCATTTATTTTGAGAGGAAATTCCTATTGAACATTTTATCCAGTATGCTCTGATGCTACTACGGATATTAGAAAACTGAATTCTGAAGTGAAAGTGAAGTGAAATTCTTTTTTCTTTCTTTTTTTTTAAAGTCATCTTTCTGGTAACTGATTTATGGCAGCTGCAAGTTCCCCAGCTATCTTTTTAAGAGCACCAGAATGAATAGGGAAATCTCTCACATAGGTGTTCATTTGGAAACTGCATAGTCTTAGCAGTACCAGGATCTAGAGGAAAGGAATCATTCCTGGAAAGTTGGTGGATGACATGGATGACATATTTAGTGTTTGCTCTGCTACCAGTGGGTAAGATGAGGGTTCTGCTTCTGGTTTCTCCTCTTGCTTCATTATTCCTTGCAGTTATAGTATTCTGCAATATAAATGTAAGATCAAGAACAAGGCTACAAGACCAAGAAGGAAGCCACGGTAACATTCTTTGCATACAATAGAAACTGGTGAATTTTAGGGAGAAAAGCTCTATAGCCCAATTTATTTCCAGGAGAAATACAAATGCTTTCTGGTTTGGTGGATTGTAAACATATCAGGATCAATAAAAGGCATATATTTCTTTCTTACAGCAAAAAACCAAACAAGCAAAAGAAACATTAAAGAAACAAAAGAAACCTTGAACACAGTGAAACAAAGCGATTACCAATTTCCAGTCTTTAGAAATGAAATTAATCCCACTACCCTTAAAATGTATCAGAAATTTTATAATTGCTATCAATCTAAACTTTGCTTCAGTATCTATAGTCCTGCAGAGATTGCAGTACAGTCTTCATTTCTGACAGGCAAGTGGTAGGGAGACAGATGAATGCAGCACCTCTCTTTTTGTGACATAATCCATACATTATTAATTTTTGTTGTTTTTTCTAAAGCTGTGAAACAGATGCCGTTCTGAACTGAAAATCACCGTTCTGATATGAGCAGACACAGTCCCTGTGCTACCCAGTCAACTAATTAATGCTGTATAATTTAATAAAGGATGGTAATTACGCAGTTTTCCCCATCTTGTTTCCCTCCATGCTAATGATAACATTATCGAGTTTAGGCAGGGGGTAGTGAGCATGTATGTGTGTATGGAGATAATTTACAGTGAGAGAGGATGAGTAAGCAAATGAATTGGGAATTTTCTCAATAAAGAATTGAGAAAATCTTTTTTTTTTTTTTTTCTTGTTGCTTGGTGTCCAAACCATGAAAAGTCTTCCAAAATCTGATTTCTTATTTAGTAGGAACCTGGGTAGTTGCAAAAGATAAGTGGAATAATAGTGATGGTAGATTTGGTTAAGGAGTTAGAGGGAAAAAGAGAGGGAAAAAAAAGTCAGCCGTCCATGCAATTATTAACATTCTTTCACATTTGGTTTTTATTCTAAACTTGGATAGGAGTCAAAGCTTACATTTTCTTGTGGAAAGAAAAAGAAAACTTTCTCTACAGTTTTTCCCCAACCTTTCTTCCCTGTTAACTCTTGCTGGGCAATGGATGATGTCAATTTTATCAGGATCAGTCCAGTTTTTCAGATAATTCAGTAGTCACACGATATGGTGCAAGACTTCTCTCATTTAAAGGAAAGTGCCAAAAGGTGTTGTAAGTAGCCGTTCATTAATCCAAACTTCTGAATACCCATCTCCATTTAATTTGTTACAATCTAGTCAGAAAATAATCTGGATTTTCACCTTTTTATCCAGTCAATGCGTAAGGATTTCTTAGAATTCTATTTTTTTTTTTTTAAGAAAAAAGATGCTAAAGAGCATCACACTCTATGATAATCACAGATTAAAAAAAAAGATAATTTAAGAAAGAAATGAAGCACTGTTCTAAGTTTACCAGATTCACTGGCTTAAAATTTTGTTATTATTCCAGAACCTGACTTACTACATTATTGTTTGATTTAGAGCTTAAATGCTTTATTCATATGTTGATGTGTGCTCCATGAGACTGGTAAGTTAAATTATTTATTCCTGATCTGTAGAACTTTTTGGAAAATGCTTTCTATTGATAACCTTAGAGAATTCTTTAAGTGGCAAATCTGAAACACACACAAACATACACACACACTAACCCAGGTCTGAATGATAACTTTCCTTTAGAAATGGAAATTCTGCATTTCTTACCTAAATCTGCTTGGCAGGTGGATCTGTGGAAAAATCTGACCTCTTTCTTTTTTTCTTTTTGTTTTCTTTTTTTTTTTTTTTTACTTTTTCCTAGTTCAGTAAACTAAGAAAGTGAGGGTTGTACTGCAGCATCTCCAGATCAGCTGTTGAATTCCTGATATGGCCTTCCAGATGGAAGAGACACAATGCATGTCCCGCTATCCTTTACCCTAACAGAGGAGATGGAGGATCTGTATGTGTGTTCTGCACCTGGAGCAAAGAAAGAGAGAGACACTATGGTTTCAAGCAATACAGATAGATATAACGGGAAGTCTGTAAACAGACAAATTATCCTGGCTACACTAACTAACTTGCTGCCAACTAACTTCCAACACCTTTGTTAGAGGCTACCATGTATATGTAGGCCGGAGAAGATGGGCCTCCTTAAAAATCTTGTTGGAAAGTAAATTCATGAAGTGCAGAGTCACTTCTGTCAACTGCTAAAGTCCCAAATGTCCATGACCCTTTTTTGTGGAATATACAGCTGCCTTTTCATTATAAGAGAACTCTGGCCTCAGTTTAGCAGAGTTCAAATGCATGTGCTTAATTATAAATACCTGCACTTTTTCTTGTTAATGCGTCTCTTTAATTTTCCTGCAATCTTGTCAAGCCTACATGAGAACACAATCTAATTCTGGTTCTAAGCAGAGCAGGCCTGAGGTGCTGGGATGACACAATGCCAAGCCATTTTATTATACACAAAGTGATATGTGCAGCCACCACATTGTATGTAGATGAAAACATGTTTTTTGACAACAAAAATTACATTTCCGAAAGACTTTCAAAATTTCAGATTTCAAGTCATGTTTCTTCTCCATGGAGTGTAAAATACCCTGTCTTTCTCAAAAGTGAATTAAAGATGTTGTGGATCTACCAAAACAGTCAAAGAAAGAAAACTATAAAATTTTGTTCAAACAATGTGAAAATAGAATATTTTGAAAATGTCAAAACTTTTGCCTCCTTCTCCTTGTTTCTTCTTTGGAAATAATATGTTGGGAAAATAAGCACATTCAAAGTAATTCCCTTTTGACAGACCACATTTTGCTATTAGGGTATTTCTTACAAGCTCTCCTATTAATATTTATTTTGTTTTGTCTTCCTATACTAAGCAAGTATAGAAATGAAACTGCATTATAAAATCGTATTGATTAACTTAGACTTCCTGTCTTCACTTCTGAAGACTATAGATAGGTGTCTGAGATAGATAGGAACATGCTCTTTCCCCCAGGCTGACTGATCTGTGCCTTCATTAAAAAGGCACATACTTCATTATTAATACACATTAAGGAATATTTCTTCATTTCTTCGATATTCTTTTTTCACACTGTCTCTTTTATTAGATTTTATTAGGTCATTATATATTTTAAAGTGATAATTGCAAACTGTAAATAAGATTACTCTGTACAGCAGCAATAAAAAATAAAGATAATGATTTTCATGGAGACAGCATCTTTTGTAGAATAGGATTGTTATAACAGTTTCAACCAGTGTAGTGTGATTTTTTATCTCGTTAAAATGGCCTATGTTGAGCAAGGCTTTTAGTAACAGAAACAAATAAAGATATTTCAATCGAAGAAGCATTAAGGGCAGAGGAAACATCTGTAGGCTGAATTAGAGCTTTCATAAACTGGGCATTTTGGGGCCGGAAATCATTCTCCATTTTTATTACAAGTGATCTTGAAGGTTTCCTTATAAAATTGCAGACAGAAAATATAATTTACAAGTTGTTTTGTGTTTACAAATTAATATGTAATATGTTGATATTCAGTTGATAGCTCTGAATGAGCAATAAAAATATTTCAATGAAACAAAGTATCAGCATTTCATATTATGAGTGTGAATAGAGACAGACTTTTTATAACATGGCAAAGAATGTATTAAAGTAATAAATAGAGTGCTATCTCTCAAATATTCATAAAGTAAGCCTTGTAGATCTTAACTCTATTCAGCCCATAGCAGCCTATTCTCCAACTCTGCATTTTTGCAGGATTTAGCAGACAGCATGTCTTTTACAGGAGATATGTACGTATTTTGTTGCAAAATGTAGCTCACTTTTAATCTGAAAGCATTACAAAATGAAATCATTCACTACAATACTAAAATTATTTGCGTAGCTCATAATATTTATGAATATTATTGCCTATGGATAGCACAGCAGGAAAATCATAGAATCTAGTCATAACAGCTAGTAAAAGATGACAGACTGCCTAGTTCTGCTGCTCAGTTTCTCTTTTCATATCAATTTTCATTATAATCCCTATCAATCTATTCCTTTATATTCTTATTTACATCCAACTGCTAAATACACTTGTATTGTAACCTGAATTACCAGTTAGCCTTTTCTTGACATGAAGCAACTTATTATGGATATTGTAAATATTATGGTAATGTTATAATCCAAGGGATTTTATTCAGAAAACAACAACAACTGCAAATATTACACTACTGGCAACCCAGGTGCTGCGATTTAGTGAGCAGATGCTTTCAGAAGTGGCATGCTATATTTTTCTACAGTGCTTTATAATATTTTTAGTGTGATCTCAACATTCCACAGTACTTTATGTACGTGAATATCTCCTGTGTCTTCAGCTTTTAGATGTAGATGAGCAGCAGTTGTTCATTTTTGAAATATGGGCTGACACGTGCTATTTCATCTCATTTACTCAAAGAGAGCATAGAAGGAAGAAAAAAAAAGTTGCTATGGACTTCAAACTCCTGTCAGTGACAAATTACTTCAGATCCCCTTTGGAACTATTATTAACCATCACTGCAATTTCAGCTCTTCCCAAGTGAGAGGAAAAAAATTAAATGTATGAGTGCAGTGGGTGGGTAGGAACTCCTTGACGCACCTCATGCATTTTTCATCATTATCTTATGCAATTATTTGTAAAGAAAGAGTGAAATAGCAAAGACTCCCTTTCAATTCCTTAAACTCCACATGACTAGAGTCTAATTTCCTTTTTAAGTTCTTCTAAGCATCTTACTGTTTTTCTGTAGGTGTTGAACATCTGGCCTAGAGATCAAAACTGCAGTAACAACCCACAGTGAAAAGTCACCTCGAGCTTTACTAGGGGTAAAATCTATGCTGTCCATCCTGAAATGACCCAGAACTGATGTGAAATAGAAGCTGAGTCTTGGATGGCTGCATGAAAGCTGTTTCTCAGAGCTGAAGCTCTTCTCTCCAATCTTTTCCAGTTCATGTAGGCTCTTTTCTAAGTTCAGTTTGCACTTACAGCTAGAGAGGAAACTGAGAAATAAAGCAGAATAATTGCTGGTAAAATAAAAGGCATTAGGACTACCGCTCCCTGCCCGTCACCAGATATTATTGGTATAGTTGTATGGGTATAATTGGTATTACCTATATGGTATGAATCCGTCTTCGCAGTTTTTCTGCTGTTAGTTTATTTACTTAAAAAATAGCAAACTTTTTCAGTATATATGGTTTGCTGGCAGTAAGTGCACTTCAAGTAAAGCATATTGTTAGCAAGCTTCATATTAACCAACTTAATTTTTGAAAGTAGAATAAACATGCCCTTGCTTAAGGTTTCGACTATTACTTTTCAGAGGCAGCTTCTATTTCAAAGCTATTCCTGCAGCAAGCATAAGCAATGATGCAAAACAATGGAAATTTTATTTAGTTGTGGAACACAGAATTGAAAAATGCTCAGGTGTAGCCCTCTCCCCACCTAAAAAAAAAAAAAAAAAAAATAAAGATAAACATCTGAACACTGAGAAAACATCAAGCTGATTTCTTGGCTTGTTCGTTAAGGTCATGAAAAGTCGCTTCCACTGGTAGTGTTTTGGTAAAGAGAACTAACTGGTAGAAAAGTGTAGAAGTGATTAATCATGTGTGTTGTGCTGCATATGTAGGTCTAATTTTTGCAGAATGTGTATGCTCATTTCAGCAGTAAGAAGGATCTTCTTGATACCATGAAGGAGAGGGAAGATCTTTATGCATACCTACATCTTGTAAAACTTGTAAAGCTCATATCTGTCAATAAAGAACTGTCTGTCAATGTCCCAAACTCACCCTCTTGCAAACTGATCTCTCTCTCTGTTGCAAGATTAGCTATATTGGCTAGAAGTGCTTCAAAAGAGGTTTATTGTGTCATCTAGTATATCATGCTTCTGAGATATGTGCACAAAGACAACAGATAAAATAAAGAATTTGCTCTAAACTCAAGAACAAAAGGAGATCACCATATCTGAGGTCCTTAGATCCATAAGCACCCCAGCTGCTTATCTTTCTCTGGGTGCCTGTACCCGTTTTCTTTTCTGCAGCCTTGGCAAATGGTGCTTGGTTCAGCTGCTGTCTTTCCTGAAGGTAAAATCTGAAGTAAGCTTAAGCAGTATCACTTCAGACACCTAGGTGGAGGTGCACCTTTTGGAAGGATGGAGCAATACATTTCAGGGATAGGAACAAAGGGACCTAAGTGTAGTGATAAGAGGGGCAGTAGGAATCCTCGATTTGCTAAAGATAGGATATAAAATTAGATGTATGAGAGATTTACCCTTGTGGAATGCCCAATAGTACTTTTGCAAAAGTAGATGAAGGGGGAAAAGTGAGGATTTCGGTAGGGGAAAGTTTCAAGAATTTCCTGCTTAGCCACTCACTTGTGTTGTATATCCAGTTAAGACTTTGCCACATATTAATAACATAATTACCTGAATTTTAAGAGAAGTCTAGTGGATGCTTTTTTCCTTACCTTTCTTATTTCTGTCATCAGCTTTCTTTTCAGTTAAATATTCTGCCACATTGATTTCTGTTTTCTATGATAATTTGAAGAGAAATATTATTAAGTAATTAGTGAGGTAGAAATCAACATCCAGCACCTGATTTTTACAAAATTTTCATTTGCCTCAAAGAACATTTACTGGCATAGAATTCAGTCTAATGAAGAGTCACAACAGTATGAAGGGACTCTATGGAGCTTAGCCATAAAGACATGTTATAGACATTACATATCATATACTTTACCATACATGCAGTTCACTATTTTGAGACTAAATCTCTTTCACCCTATATAATTTCCTGAAATTTGTGTTCAGATACATCATAATTGTAAGGCAGAAATAAAATTATATGGGTCTTATCCTCAGACTTGAGGGATGAAAATTGGTAGGGGATTCTATGTTCTTATTGCCTTGGAAACACGATTTCAAGAATCAAAGTCAAGAATCAGATTGGCATTGTCAAATTCTGTGATTCTGAGAGGATTTCTAAGGATAACTTATTAAGTTTCAATAATGTTTCCTAAGTTCAAGAGCCCTAAAAGTGACATAGGCATTGTTATAATAACATTTTTTTCTCAAGTTGTATTCACTGAATATGATCATACACAATACAAGGTCTTTAACTATGTCTTTCAAAAGTCAGGTCACCAGTTCAGAGAAAATGCATAGGCACTTTTTAGATACACTGGAGAAAACGGGGTACTTCTAAACAGTGGTCCAGTCCACATACTTTATGTCCTTTCTATAATGGACTGACTCACCTGATGGAGATGTCCACCTCTGTTGACTGGGGAGTGAAAATAAAAGAGCATTATATTTTAGATATTGAAAAGTCAAAAATTAAGAGAGACAGGCCTCATACAGTGCTTCACATGTAGCCAACTGCTTTTAGGAAGAGAAGATGCAGAACTTCTTGGTTGATTAAATACTGCTATCCTCAATGCATACAGTTGGAGGACATCTGCTGGTGACAGGAAAATGAGATTAAAGAAATTGAAAAAAAGGCTGTACATTAAGCAAAAAAATCTTTTAAAAATGCATAAATTAATCCAAAAATAACAGCTGAATGATCTTTAAAACTTCATTTTAGCCACAAGGTGCCTACAATATATTACATACAGTTTCCATTTACAGTTGTTTCTACTTATGCTTTGATTATAAATATCAACCTGTCAGCAGATGTTTACTTATCAGTAGAAAGAAGCTGGGTTTCTATAATATAGAACGCACAAGATTTGATCTTCTATTAATCCTGTATGTGATCTGGAAACACAAATGTCTCTTGGGAATCTGAGACCTCTGAAGAAGTATCAGAATATCTGAGATTTGTTCAAGCCCCAGGAAACTAAAGTGGAACAATTTGTCAAAAAGCAGAAGATTGTTTCAAAGAAAGAGTCAGAAGCAATGGTGGATGAGGTAGATGAGGTTTAGGTTGGATACTAGAAAAAGATTACATAATAATTTACATAACAAAGGCAATTAAAACCTGGAATAGATTTCTCAGAGAGAGTAGGAAATATCTCTTAGGTTTGCTTTATTTTCCTTTTTTAAAAAATTTATTTTTATAAGAAGAATTTTCAAGAATGGTTTTGAGAAATTTGTTCCTGCTGTGGGCAAGCAGCTGAATTAGAAGACCTCTCAAGGTCTTGCTCAGTACTAAATTCTACAATTTTATGGAATACAAATGATTTATCAGTGCAGACTTGGAAAACTGTGTCAATCTAAGTAATGATTAGCACATACAGTATTTCTATATGACAGCTGAACAGATTATATATCATTTCACACAAACACAGAGACAAAGAAAAGCGTATTTACCTAGGGAGAAAAAAAAGGAAGCACCTATTATTGTTACTAAGGAAATATTGATTTTATTAGAAACCGTGAAATATTCTCTACTCATTTCTGTTAAAATAGACACCTCATATCCTGAAAGTGTTTAGATATACCAACCTTCTACTACATGAAACTAGAAAAATGAAAATAAGCAATTTTAGAATTCCTTTAAATGTCCTTAACTACTAGCAGTTATTGAAAAAACTATTTGGTTGCCTGAATATATATTCTCATTTGTGCCCAGAGAAACACATTTGATCCACATGATTATTAATCTTAAAATAAATTTGTTATGATGCAGTTTGGAGCTGGCTGCTATCCAGGAATATAGCCACTCTTAGGGATGCAGTAAGTACTGCTAGGATTATTTTGTCAGCACATTTGCTTACCTATCTGTCTGCAACATCCTCTATGCCTGTGCGTCATACAGCCTAGCCTTAAAATCCACCGTAACAGGTATACAGACAAAGATAAATAACATGTCACTGTGTTCAGCAAGACCAAAAAAAAAATCAGTGGTGTTTGCATGCCACTCTGGTCTGCAGTGACGATGCATCAATAATGTTTGAGTAAAACAGCATTTTATTTTAAAATCAAAAACTATATCCTTTTCTAAAGAATATTTGAGTGAAATCTTGAATCTCTCTTGACTAGATTTTACACCAGAGCTGTCCAACTTTTTTCCCAAGTTGTTCTCAGCCTGCTTTATCTAGTAAAAGAAAATTAAAACATGAAATTGTAGCAATATTATTTTAATTTGAAGAGAAAAATGAGGCAGAAAATTGAATTTATATGGGCTCCATTTGGAAATATCTATGGCAGCTTGTTCTTCCATAACAGTGTCTATAAAAGATACTGTTTTATTTTAATGAAAATTAAATTATATTTATTAAAATGCTTTCTTTTTGTTTTAACATGGCACTCTTTAATAGCTATGTTTCCTATGTCTGTCAAAAATTGAATGTATCACTGAAAGCAAAAGCTCTCATAAATACTTACCACTCTGAGACACAATCTCATTTAGTTCAGTTACATGGAGGACTTTATTTTGCTTTCTGGTGAATCCCTAGCTTTATTCATTTGGTTGGTCCCTATTGCTTTAGTAAGGACTCCTTAGAGGGCTATGCATGAATATTATTCAGAATTTGGCTTAACTTCAGAAAATATTAAAATGATACTGTGTATGAGAGTTCTGAAAGCCTTCCCAAAGCCAGTACAACAGATAAATTCTCGCAGTATGAGAAATGCTACTTCATCAGCTACTGCTTTGTTTCATGCACTGAAATGCCAGGGCTGCCAATTCTGTCCCTTTCATTAAGAGTCAACAGCAAGTGGAGTGTCAAGCAAAGAAAATACAATGTCAGCAAGGGTATGCTGGCATTACAAAGAGGTGCTAGTTTTAAATGTGCAAATGTGCCGTTGTTAGTGTTAGAGCTGTAATGAAGCCGGAAGACTGGCTGGATTGGGATGTTGTGCAGCAGAGAAATGAAGAGATAATGTGTCAGGCATGAAACATCCTATTTTGTAACAGAGAAATATTACACTTTCTGATAATGTCCAAGGGAAAAATCATAGCAAGAATTTATCCTTGGGACTGAGTATACATTTGGGAGGATCTCACATTTTGAGAAGGATTCTTAGTTTTTAAACCCTCATGTAGCAAGTAGTCTAATAGATGTTAGTTCTGTATTGAATTAATAGTATGGATCAATAAAGGTTATGAATCTTTATCAAATTTGGAACTGGAAATCTTCTGCAGTTCTTTTGTTTAAGCTTGCTATAAATAAAAGTTCTACCAAGTTCATCATGAGAATGTGACCTCCTTTATCCTTTGTGGGATTACTTTGTGACTTGAAGACATGATTAAAATACTTGAAAATCTCAAAAACATTCAGGAAATAGTTCTGAATAATTTTGCCTGATTTTTACTACTTCCTAGAATTTACCAAACTGTAAGAAAGCACAAAAAAGAGACATCCTTTATGGCAAACTTTTATAGTAAAAAAAAAGAAGTAGAGAAACTAGAAAACATTAATCATCTGGAAAGACAGAAAATGTAGCTTAGCCCACCACTAGGCATTATGAGATCTAGCTCATACAACCTTTGAAAAAATGTGTTCCTGTTGAAAAATATCTGGAATGTAACTGCTCTTTTCAGGGTCACTAACTTTCCATCTCTTCGTATTTGTTTGTTTCTTTCACAAATAATAATTTGTTTCAAGTGTGTAAGCTGAGAACTAGATTCTGCAGGCCTCTTATCTTAGGTGGTGTTCATTTTTATGGTCTGAAGTCAGCAGAGCTCTCTTTGCTGAGAGAAACATTGTGGGCACATTTCTATCTCTGAACACCCCTACCTGAGAGCCCAGGACTCATCCAGGAATTCCCACAGCCTTCCACCAATTCAGGAAAAGGCTGGGTTTAGACACAGCACCTAGAAATGCATGGTGGCCGTGGCAAGTAGTCAGAGGTGCCTCAAGCACAGAGGAACACAGCAGAAGTGGCATGGTTTTATAATCCAAAGGGATATGTGTGAAGATCTAAGTGTTTTCCTAAAAAATGGAGAAAGAAGGATTATACCTCGAACTAAACAAGTTTGGGTTTGAAGACGCTTTTGGTGAGGGTTGTATTTTTTTAGTGCTTCTTTGGAAATTGTAATGACAATTCAGTACTGGAAACTCTCACGGAACTCTGCAGTAATAACTCATTTATTCAAAAGAAAAAACAAATTATTATGATACTCTATAACCTGAAGCTCAGTTTTGTTTTGTAGTACAGATCTGTGAGAAAGCACCAACTCACCAAAATATTAATTTCCATATCCTTTTCAGAATGTAAATAAATTATTTTATTGGATGTATTCCATGCTGACAATGGAGTAGGAAGATGATCAACAAGGCTGACATCTTTTAAATAGAATCACTAATGTTCTTTCTGTTGCAGTGGTGTTGCAATCTTATTAGAATTGCAAAGAAGACAAAGAAGGGCAGGAGAGTTGAAAAAAGTGATAAAGACTTTTAAAAAATACCTTTGTGCAACCTGCAATTTATGTCTTTTTTTTTTTTTTTCCAATCGAGGAGATTATTACTTCACGGTCTACATGATATTAAATAATGCCTTAAAAATTTTTAGTAATCTAATTTTGTGCTTATAAATTATACTAGGAAATATCAAATTGCAATCACATCGTTATGTAATTTAAACATAATCAACAGTCAAAAAAAGTATGAAATAATAAAATCCCAACACACCTAAAGAAAAAATACATTTTAAGAGTATTTTTAATTGTAGTAAGTACCTACATATGAACTGAGGTATTAAATTGTTTATTTTCAAAAAGTGTTTTTTAGAGAATATAGGAGAAGATTTTAAAATAGAGAAAATTTTTGAACTCTGCCTTTCAAGGCAGCGTGGAACCCCAAAATCATGTTTTGCTCTGTTTGCACAGCACTATAATTAACAAAAAAAAAAAAAAAAGGAAAAAGAAAAAAAAAGTATAGTCTGAATTTAGAGCTTCATTCAAATTGAGCCACAGGAGACACCATTCCAGGAGCTTTTAAAATGATGAGATCACATAGAAGTCACTGCTAGAGGAGCTAAGATTGTCTTTTAGAGGATACCTTGAATCCCAGAAGATAAGACAGACACAGGGAACATGTACCCAGACACCTCTTGTCTCTTTTCTGCAAATGTGCACTCTGTTCACATTTGTGCTTTACAGTCTTGCCACAACCCATCTCCTGCAGGAACATCCTGCTGAACAGCAATCTCTCCAGGGTCTCCTGAAAGACAGGAATGGAAAATGATGAAGGGTCACAGTCTGGATGCATGCTTGCATTCTTTCTGCACTCTTCTTGCAAGCAAAGCCTTCCTTCAGCCTTCAGAAGCAGAAATAGGTTCATCAGCTATACTGCTCAGCCCTATTGCTGAAACTGTTTCCATGGATGGGCATGAATTTAGATTGTCTTTGGTGCTGCTAAATGGATAACTAAAATCTCTATCTGCTCGGATTTTATTGAAAGATCATTACTTCAACAAACAATTTACTGATAGCGAGGGAACTGAAAAGTTTTACTCTCCAGCAGCTGTGGTGTCTGCCCAATGGAGCAAGTTCTAAACATGGCTATTCCATCAAAAGAAATAGGAGGTTCTGACTAAATCCTGAGCACTGATTTATTGACAAGGATAGCAGCATTTTAACATATTACTCGTCTTCTTATAATTGCATTCTAGAGCAGAAGAAACTGTTGAGTTGTTTTGACTCTTTCAATAAAATGATGATCAGAGCTTTATTGTTGACAAAAGAGCTCTAATCATCTGGAGTTGCCAGAATTTACATTTCTTCTAACTTACTGGAATTTAGTAGCTGATTAGTATCTTTTGATGTATATTTTATGAGACACATAATAGAAACTGTTTAAATATAATATATTACTAAACCACATTATCATTCATTGTATCTTTCAGGGATTGGGCACCTACCTCCATATTTTAAATTTATATTTTACAATAGACACAGTGCCTGAAAAATTTAAATACAAATCAAAATGGACCTCACATACTGGTTGTATTGGTTTTTTGGGGAAAAAAAAGCATATTTGAGAGGATCATATTTCACAGCTAGCTCAATTAATATTAGACGGTAATGGTTTTGCAGAAATTTTTCTGAGGCTTTGGATGAAGGACACTATCTAAAGGAACATTATATATATATATATATATACAAACAAACATATATATATTTTTTTAATGGCTCCTTTATTAGAGTTGTTACATGAAGGCTGCATTAATTTTCCATTGCTTCTCATCTAGACAGTTCACTAAATAAGAAGGTGGTGAACACATACATAAACAATAAACAGATTCTTTAAATGATTGCACTAAATTATGCTTTAGCTTCCTTGGTAGCATTTTGCAGGAAAGGGACTCATGATGCAGGTCTGAGAAAAAAGTGTTTATCATAATTCTTTTAACACTCTTAGGTTTCTACCGTTGTTGCAGTAAAAACAAACTATTGTTCTTTTTATCATAAAAGAGAACATCAACACGAGTAAGAATACAATGTTCAGATTCCAGCACTATCTTTATTTTAAATAAGTCTTTCTGCAGCTAGGTTGGTGAGTGACTGAGAGTATAAAGATGTTAAGTCATGACCCTGTAAATGGTTGAAGTTAATTTCGCTGTGCATTAATAGTCAGTCTCTCTATATACAATCATCTGTAAGACTTATAATTATTATGCCTTATGACCACAGATTTTATGACCATTCACACACAGTATCTTTCTATCAGGAAGTTAGGCTGACATTCTCTTACCTGCATTTATATCCTCCAAGTTTTCCTATTGTAAATATTATTTATCAGGGTAAATGCAAACAAGACAGTTGTCCATGGCAGACTAATTTGCTCCCTACTAGATATATTGCAGTGCAGAGCTATTATTAGATAAGAATCCTATTTGGTTTGCTTGCTTTTACCTTTGTATCATTGTTACACTTACAATCTCATTGTCACTTTGTGAGGAAGACTATTAATGTTCAAGTTCTCTTTTTTTTGGCCCTGACCTTTTTTTTTTAATTTTTATTCTAGTCCATTGGTGAATTATTTTAGCTGGGTATGCTTTTGAGAAAACATCTATTTTATTTTATGACCACAGATATGTCCTGAATATTTTTTTTAGAAAATGTTTTTTTGCAAGAAAAATGGCAATAGTTTGCTATTTTTAAGGTTTGGGTACAGCAGCATAAGGGAAAGGCTGAGGTTTATAACACTTGTGTTACTTTGAATCATATCACATAACCATATAGCTGTGTAGCCTTCTGATTTCAAGGATGCTTTTCCTCTATTCATGTAGCTGGATTCCAGCAGGATCCAGGCTACAGCACAAGAATATTCAGCAGCAGATCTTTGGGAAAAGAGCAAAAAATAGGAAAACTGTACTTCTCCACAAATATTCCCAGTGGCAATTTGAGTATTAGATTAATGATAAACCTATAGTCATTTTTTAGGAGTACAGGAGTACTTGATGTTTAATCATTTTAATGTCTTTTGTTTCTAAAGAGTCTTTTACAATCTTGGCTTCATCATATCCTGTGGAATGAATTTCCCAGCTTAATTTATGTACACTCCCTTTTCATTTTACGAAATATCTCTTAGTTCTTTCACTTCTTAAGGATCTTTTTATATAGCTTTTTCATATAATTGTTCTTTGATCTGTTAACAGCTCAAATGTCCTAATCTGTGCATTATCCTCACAGAGAAGCAGTTCAATACCTCTAATTTTCCATTTCTTACTTCTCTGTGTCTTTTTTAGTTTTACGATTTCTTTTTGACACGGAAAGACCAGGATACAATATTAAAGATGTGGATACCCATGTGGATTTTCACAATGATTGCATGTTATTTTCGCTGTTTTCTGTTCCTGTCATCATTATTCCAATATCTGGTCTATGCTTTTAATATTGCAGGTTAAAAGTATTGCACATTGCATTGCATTGAACAGGTGAGTGATTCCAAAATGTCCTTTCTATCCAGTAATAAAGAGTCTGGGGTCCATCAGGGGTCATGTGCAGTCAGGACAGTTTCCTCTTAGAAATTATTTGCATTTATTCACGTTCCTATCAGAGGAATGAACAGGGATTTAATAGGAGAGTAGTTAACTCTTCTCCTATTTAATACTTGTATTCATTGTACACCTCTCATCTTTGTATTTTTTGCATGCCCTGCCAGGAGATACATTCACTTCAATTGTGCCATGTTCCGAACTGTGAAAAACATACCTGCCTCTGAACATTTGTTCCTAAATCCACTGGATTGTTTTGTTTGTTTCCCATCAAAGACCAAGCTTATCTCCTCTGTTCCTAGCAGTGTATATCCCCTGCAGCACTTTCTCTTTTTGAGTTGAACTGTTTTATTGCTTGTAACATTGCATCTTGTTTGCTGTTTTGTTGGTTTGCCTGCAGCAACTCAGACTTACTATAGCATGTTAATAAATGCCATCTGCTCTTCTGTATTTTATGGTGAAAGTTATGGATCTTCTCAGTGTATCCTCCATCAATTTCTGACTTTCAAACACAGTACTCTTAAGAGTGTAGAATCAGGGGTTTACTAGCATTTTTGTTCTGTTTTGTTTCAATTTGTTTTGTAATTGCTGTAGGTTATTCATCTCTCTTAACTTTAGGGATCTACTTGAGCTACCTATAAAAGAACACAGTTGTCTTTTGTTGATTGCATAATCAATGTAGAGAAATATGTGTAAGATGATTCAACTCATGTAATATTTGGCTTGCTCTCTTAGAAATGCCTGTCTTATCTAGTTGAGATTCTATATATGGAGCATGAGAGAACATTGCTGGTGATTTAGATGCCCCATTTACATGCTGATGTTAGATGGAAAATCTGTGCTGTGATGGTGTAAAATGTAGATGCATTAGAGCCAAAAATCCTTGAAAATCTTAATGTTCATTAAAAAGAAAAAAAAAAAAAGACGTTTTATGCAATAATCTCATTATCAGGGATATCTCTTTCTGTGGCAATCACAAATAACAACTGAAAAAGAGATTCAGGATCTTGTTGTAAATAATACAGAGAACTAGTTGAAAGTCTGAAGGTAAAAAGAAACTTGGGTAAGAGCTCCTATGAGAATGTCCACTATTCTTGAAGTGGTAAAGAGGTTAACTGAAAAAGGCAAATATAAAGAACAAAAGTCAAAGAGTTCAACAAAGAAGCAGCAATAAATATAATATATCTTGACCTTAGTAGAGCTTTTGACACATGATGACACAAAGTTAGCTGGAAAGTAATATTAAGAGTAGTTATCAATGTTTCTCTGTCAAAATGGAAAGTGTATGGGCTCTAAAGGCATCTATCCTGCTGCTGATTCATATTAATAGTATCATTAATAACTGATGGTTTGAGACTATGCATATTAGAGCTATGAATGACTGCAAGCATGCTGAAGGGAAGGAAAGAATTCAAATGATCTTCATGAATTGCAGAAATGGCTTTCAAATATAGGGTGCAATTTACTAGGAATATATTAAAAAAACTACACTTAGGAGGAATAATTGCCTTCACAAAGAAAACATGTGTAAAATGTTTAAATTATAGTAAGACTAAATTTATTGCAGTGACACTGCACTTTAGAGAACTTTAGAGAAATTTTATTTATGAGATAAAAATCATGTTCACACTACTAAGATTTCCTTCCCTCTTGTGAGCAAAGAAGGAAGTGTATGGAATGTAGGAAACATCAAAATTTGAATTACATTTTCTGACCATATTTTCCAATCTGATTAGCTTCTGTATTTTATTTTCATCATCTTCCTACTATTATATCATAAGGTAATGCATAGGAGATGAAGGTTAGATGCCCTTAGCACACAGAGTCCTGACAAACTGGAAAGATAATAGCAGTATAACCTCCCTTTACAAGAGCAAATACAAAGATATTTGCAAGTTTAACAACTTTCTCAATGATATTCTCAAAGTCTGAAAGAGTTTGATCATCCTTGATCATTCTTGATCGCTATCAACAAACACTGATATAGATACAGTACAGCAGACAGCTTAATACAAGTAGCATTTTTCATTGCTGTCAGCTTTGCCTGTGTCATCAGTCCCAAGGATTTTTTTCTCCTTTTAAATTAAACTACAAGTAAAATGAACTGGGTTTTGATTAGTTATGACATCTTCATTAAGTATTTATCAAATCAGAAAGAGTATAAAACATTCTCAGTATAATGGTGACAAGGATCAGTCACTGTTTTTGTTAGCTCACTCTCTCCACTTTGAATAGCTTCTAAAGTAGCTGTATCATTTCTGGACAAGAGAAACACATGCAAGTATAATTATGACTGCAGTGGATAAAAGAACACAAAATGAGCTCAACTCCCACACAGTTTTTAGAAGGCTTTTAACCAGAGGAATAATTATTTTGCCATATTCCTACCCTACTAAAAGTCACAGTTCTCACCTGGTCTGTACTCTTCCAAAGAAGCATAAAGGGCAATTGGGAAGGAATAGCTAGATTTTGCAAGATATTTCCTTTAACAAGCTAAGAAAATTAGGCAGTACAGCTTGATGGAATAGCAGTGCTTTTTTTCCACACAAATAAAGGATCTCTTAGGTGCCTCTGTGTGTTTAACAAGACATAAAAAATTATTCAAAAGACTGATGTGAACTGTCAGGAAGACTATATATGCCAGGTGATTATGTGGGATTGAGAACATTCCCACTGATCATCTGGCACAGAATGTTCTGTGTCTTTGCAAGTAAAGTCTTTTACCCTCCAAAAAAGCCTAGACATTAAGAAAGTCTACAACCCACAAAAAGGATTCTTCTACAGTGCGCCAAGGGTTTGTTTTGGAGAAGGAGGCCTAGCTGACACTAAAAAAATTGTGCAATTAATGTCCTATCTATTTGTCAGTATGATTCCATTTTCATGACTCAGATTGTTCCTTGGCTGTTTAATTTTCTAATATAGGTAAAATCTAAAAGTCTGTAGTAGTATCTGCAAATTTGTAACGTAGATAACCCAGTGTTACTGAATAATAGGAGCTGCTAACAGAGGTAAGCTCACAGGAATATAACATTTAAGAAGAATATCATAAACATTCCTGGGATTCACTAATGATTTCTTTCTCGCTGTTTTGAATTGTCCATACATAATGGAGACAGATAAATGGACTGCTTCTAGCATTCAAGGGAATTGCATAAAAGGACAAAGCAGGCTTTTTCACCCGTAGCTTGAAACACCTCTTTTGATGCACTACAGAATTCTGGAAGTGCTGTGAGAAAGGAACGGAGCCCTTGATTTCAGAAGATAACCTGGAATCTCTGCAATCCTTTTGTTCTCTGATGAGGGCTACTACCAGAACGGGACCTCCACCTGCAACCGTGAAACACACAGCTGCTAAGTCAGAAGAGCAGGCGCTCCAAGCCCCTTCGATATTCTGTGGAGGGACATGAATATTATTGCAGAGAAGTCCAAACCAGCTAAGGTCTCAGTTTTCAGGATTACTAAAAGTGCCAGCCTCATTTCTTTCGTTGAATAATGCTTAGAGTAGCTATATTTCTGACTCATAAGAGTGCTTAAAGTTGAACCAAGTCTATCAGAGCTAAAATGCTTTTTCTTATGAAATGAAATTTTTCCTGAGAATGGTCTGCTTCTGCCCTGTGTGAATAACAACAGGAGAGGAGGTGACTGTCCCATCTAATTTCTACATGAGTGCACAGCTGGGCAGTAGACTATCAGTGCTGGTAAGTTTTCTGGATTTGCTCTCAGTGGTAGTTAATGGAACCAGAATACAAATGAGAAGACAAAGCTGTTTTAATCTACTGCAAATTTAAAGGATCTTTTGTTATTTTTAGTGTTAAGCTTAAGAAATCAGAGGCTGCAGAAATTACTGTCCACCCATACCAGTAATAATAGCATGGAAGAACTGTAAACAGCATTTCAATAGCTCTCTCTGAAATGACATGTGCAAAACATAAAATGAAGAGGAGATGGAGAGTTGGCAGATGAATATAATTTTATGTCTGAAGTTATGAAAAGAGACATTTTGCTTTAGGAAATCCCTTCTGAATATACAAGAGATGATTTAGCCAGTTGCTGGCTTCAGTGTAAAAGAGCCTTTTTATATATCAGCAATACAAGAAATAATTGGTATCTCTTTAGCATCAAGAAAATGTGCTCTGCTGAATAGTCAGATTTAAAAATGTGAGAGAATGTGTTCTTTTAGGGAACCTTCAACCATTTTGTTTTATAATAGTAAAGAATTGGGTAGTGTAGACTGATCCTTGACTACATCTTTTATAAGTGATTTGGCACAGATTAGGCTAGATAGAAGGGAAGGAGGTAAATTTCTTTCTCATCATTCAGATTCTCTCTCAGGTACTAAACAGGGAAGCTGAATCCTCCAGCTTCAGAATCTTCATGGCCATGGTGGAGTTTATCAAAGTGAGGATTCATGGGCTATTTCAGCAGTTGATGTGCACATAAACCCAGACCTTCCATGACAGCTCAAGCTGTAAGGGAGCTGAGCTCAGGTGAGACGATACCTTTAAAAACATATGCTTCATTTTAAACACTGTGGGGACTATCTGTAGCAGAGAACAGCTGTTGCTACCATTACTTCAAAGATCTAAGCACAGGAAGGGACAAGGGACCTCTATAAAACATGTGACAAACATAGAAGCAGATCCGTAATGGAATTTTCTTCATTTTGTTTTTTAAATTAGGGGTGTGGGATTAAGAACCAAAACCTGTTTAACATTTATTACCTACACTATATTTTATGCATTTTCTCCTGTTCATTGGTCCTGAAGAAAATCTGATACAGATGTTCAATATTACAAAGCCTTAAAGTTATATGCTAATCGTGTCACTGAGCTCAATTTATTTAAAAACCTTAAAATGTATTCCTGTCTTCCTTTATTTTTTTTTTTTTAATATGAGAATTATCTGTGGGTATGGATGGGAACCATGGGCTTCAAAATATTTAATTCTTTCATGAATGAAGAGTTTAAAGAGATGTAGTGCTGGTTCTCTGACTGTTCACTGAACTTTATTTTCAGATTTACCAATTCAGTTGCATGAACTATTAGCAGAAAGAGCCTTGGAGGGGTAAAACAGAAAAAGCAAGCTACAGAAGACAAGGGGGTGCTGTAGTTTCTTCCTATTCTAACAAGAACTGGGAACTGAATCCAAATGTCAAAAATCTCAACATTCTCAAAAATAAATAAATAAATAAATAAATAAATAAATAAATAAAGTAAAATGTTGCAGCTCTCACTAGTGTTTGATGTACACAGCAGTAGCAGTCTAATCATTTCTTATTTCTAATGAAAAGTTAGAACAAGGCAGGGACTTTATGGAGACCCAGTCACAAGCAGTGGCTCACATCACATTCTTAGACTTCCTTGCCTTCTTTCCCAAAACCAAGTGTTGGTGTTAGTGTTGATTAGTATGACACCTGTATATGCTATTTCTCTGATTGAACCTGGGTATTATCTAGTAAGCTGCTAATTGCTACAGGACAAATACATTAGAAAATACATTAAAAATTGAACAGGATGTTTCCTGGTTCTAATTTATTCATAAGTGTAGATGCAGCAAGAGGTTCCCAACACCAGTGAGGAACTAGAATTGACGGTGTATTTCCATATAATTTTTTTTCTTGTTCAGTTTATTTCAAAATATGTAGGTAATTATACATAAAAAATAGCCTGAAATTCTAGTTCATGTACTCAAAGGCTAGTAAACACCAGAGAGTATGTGGTGGGAAGGTAGCACAAATTATAGCTATTCAAGTCTTTGTTCATCCTGTGCACTATATGATGTAGGGATTCTTTGAACAAAAAAAAATGATGGTCTGGTGCATATATACAGAGATGAAATACAGTCACACAGATACTCTTAATAGTGACATATATTTTCTTTAATTGTTCTATAACATTATATTTTTCTATTAAAAATAGGGTAGACATATTTTTCTATACAAATATAATATTTCTATTTTTTTCTGAGACAAAAACCTGACTGTCCATAACTGCCAGCCACATGAGAATGTTTCTGATAACTTATGACAACTCAAGTGACACTAGATGCTCAAGCATAGAAATGCCTTGAGTCCATATCAAGCCTAAAAATCATTATGGATTTTCCAGATTTGGTCAGAACTGAACAGTAACAATAACTAGATGTAAATATAGACAGTTCTCTTTGATAGCAAGGGACATTTGGGGAAAGATTTCTTGTTATTGTTGCTATAGTACTATTCTAGTCTCTAAATGAAGGAAAAAGTCTGAAATACTTGCTAAAAAAAAATTACACCAAAATTTGATCAAACCCAACAAAAAAAGCAAAGTATTATGCTCTTCATAAATCATCAGTGTTTAGAACATAGTACTCTCAAGCATTAACAGCAATAGTAGATGATATTTTACTGTGAAATTCTCATGGGAGGATGAAGGGAGATCATAACAAGAAATTACTTGGAAAAATAATTATAGTGGAAAAAAAAGATTAACGTACATGCCAGAGTGCATCTTTTCATAACCTCAATAAAGAAAAAAAAATACTAAAGATTAAAGAAATACCTTTTTTTGGAATTCCACAGATACTCGCTCCTTCCTTAGACAATCTGACTGAGCAGCTACTTGGTGCTATCTTGTCTCCTCGGCTTGCTATGACAATGACTTGCTCGGGGGCTGCTAGGCAAAAGAGAAACCATTAAAATATGTTTTGTTACGAATTCCTTGTTTATGTTTCTACTATTCTGAATATTATATTCTGCATATTCTGAATATTACCATTATTTTGTTATCACATCACGTATGTTTAATAATATTTCAATGATGTTATATTAGACATTGGAATGTTTTATTGTTAATGGTACATGCTGTTCTAATATCTCCAAGTTCATTTATTTTCCAGACTGAAGGAGCATGATCTTTTGGCTGATAATTACAGAAATAAGGTTTTTGCAGTAATTTGGAAAGCAAACAAACTTTAACTGCTGGAGTATCTCTGAGAATATGAGATTTGCTTGTGTTGTGAAATATAATTTCCAGACAGCTACATAACCATTATTACTGTGGCCACATTACTGAAGACAAGGATGGAAAGGAGAGAGACCATGTCAGTGATATGATCTTTACCAACTGGGAGTAACGACACTTCCAGTCTGGATTCGAACCAAATCCTCT
This sequence comes from Eudromia elegans, assembly GCA_003342815.1. NCBI lineage: Eukaryota > Metazoa > Chordata > Aves > Tinamiformes > Tinamidae > Eudromia > Eudromia elegans. Next base: position 231,321 of record PTEX01000281.1, read on the forward strand.
GCCACAGGCCTGGAGGGAGAAGGGGAGTGCTAAGCAGCTTGAAATTTTGTAATAAATAGTCAAAAGTGTTATCTCTTCCTCCTCTTTCACACAAATATACTTCTTATTCTACATATGCCTCTTTATTGAAAATATATGAGCCAGAAATTGATCCCATTTTTCACAGCATTTCACTGAAAAATGTGCTCGGAACTGTAGCTCATTTTAATTAGTAGTAGGACTAAAGACTATTATGCCAGGGCTGAAATAAATTGTCAAAGCACTAGAAAGGATTCCAAAATCCTATCTCAATCTGTGTAATCTGTTCTGAAATGTATTGAGCAAGCACATATCTTTCATCACAGTACAGGGACACTCATAACATTATATTAACATTAAGAATACCTGTTTTTTCCTTAAAGTTCTTGATCAGAATTTATTTACCTTGTCACATATTAGAACATCCCAGTGTATGTTCCATGGCATGTAGAATAATGATAGCATAAACCTGAGGTACAGTTGAAATGCCCACACATTCCTCCGGTTATCTCATATAACCCATTCAGCTTCTTAATGTGTCAGCTTAACAGCCACTGCTTTAGATCTACTGTACTCACCTATGCTGTATTTCTGATACCCTCTCTATTGCTGCTGTGTTAGAAGAATGACTTACACTGACAACAATCCTCTTTTCCTTTAACAAAATCCTTGAAACAAAATGGTCTTATCTGTAGCTTTCTTATCAAAAGTAAGTATCTGTCATTTATGCTGTACTAGACCCTTTGAGAGTGCTTTTCAGAAGTCATTAACCATTTCTCCCAGCACTCAGAGCATTAGGATTTACTCATTTGTCAGCTGGTAACTGAAGACATAAGGAGGATAAGTAACTGACTCAAGGCTGCACACAGAGTCAGTGATGGTGAATCTGAGAATTGAGTGTTTTGTTTTCGCCTCTGCTGCTCATGCTCCTACTTCTACTTTGTGAATAAAAGATTCTTTTTCCTATTTTTCTCCCTGGGAACCAATTTACTAGGGAAAAGTTACGGGATTTTGCTGATTTCTCAAATTTAGCTCTGTTTGATCTTATTTTTCTTACTCTATATGCAATTTCCTTCTTTCATCTTCAGCCTCAACTATGGAAATAGAGCTCTCACTTTGCAGAGCTTTTGTATCTAATTGTTTTTTTCATTTTGTTCCAGCTGCAGTTAAATACCTCTGTATACATTTATGCTTCCATAAATCAATATGTAAGTGAGGGCTGAAAAAGCCTACTGTGTAGATGTGAATAGGTCATTGTGGCCATAATTAATAGTACACCTGAAATTCAATTTCAAATGATTATTTCTTTTTTCATTGCTACAGTGTGTCAGAGGAACTTAAAGCTCATTTCATTGCCTAAAATTTCTGACAAATATTTGATAGGCATCAGTGGAAAGGGCAAACTCATACAAATTTTATCTTGCTTGGCAATTACCTTTCTTTTTAAAGAGTAGGTTTATTGCATTGAGGGAAATTCTTCAGATAGATTCTGCATTTGTGTTCATTACTTAAAAGGGACGTTTGATAGAATAATTAATTTCATTTCAAAAGATAAAAAATTTTCTTTATCAAAAGTGTCTTTGTATATGTTACTTTACCAAAGACAGAGAAACAAAGAGAGAGAGAGAGAAGAGAAACTACATTTATATTTTTCCTCCAAATTCTGAGCATTCTCCAAATGCTCTTTTCTAGAGCATTTTTTTTTTCTATGTAGTTAGTCTAAATGTTACTGGCATTTTGAATGTTGCAATATTATATACTAATATGTTAAATTAAGATTATAGGGCACAGTAAACTTAAAATCTTAAAATGTCATTACTAATGCAGTCCATACACAGATGCTAATTATATGCTGAACAGCATTATTAACAGCCTGGCCAGGAGATGCAAGCTGCAGCAAGGCAAATTCTGACTGGATATAAGCAGGAAAAACATCACAGTGACAGGGGCATCGAGGTGATGGAATGTCTACCCATAGAGATACTGAAAATATGACTGGATAAAATCCCGCGCAACCTGATCTAAAGTTGAAGTTCGATCCACTCTGGAAGATGATCCTGTTCTTACAGAGCAGTTGAATCGGACGACCTCCAGACTCCTGAACTATTTTTCCTATGGCTCTATGATGTATGCAAGTTTTGATTTCCCCGGATGATCTCACTACATCATCTTTTCAAGAGGAATTGATTACCTTTCCTTTTGAGAACCAAGAAATGATCTCAAATGATCAACATAAAAGTCCTGAAGGAAGACATAACAACATCAAACCATATATCTTTTTTTGGATTATCCTAACTGATTGTCAATGGCACAGCTTTTTGCTTTCCTCAAGAGAGATGTGTATATAGTGCAATGTAGTTTTCTGAAGTAAAGTAGAGATGTGTGCAACTGGCAACCCAGTTTCCAATGGAAGTTGGAAGTTGGTATTAGTTCTGAGGTAGTTGCAGTGACAGGTTGGTTCAACAACGCAACAGCAAAATAGTACATGTGCATTAGAATGCATTGCAATAGGGAATGTCCTATGACATGCCAATGATGTATTCATTTTCATATAAAAAAAGATGATGAGTTGTTAGCAAGAATGTGTGAGAAGTAATTTATACTGAAGTATGGAACATATCCTCTTCTCTCCTTTTTAAGTAAATATTCCAATTAAGCAAACTGAATTGCAGTCCCTGGAGTTAAGACAGAATATACAAGGTATTATGGAAAAGGATGTAAACGTCTGAACATTGCTGCAACTATCTGGACTTTTATTAATACTACTTAGGAATGTTTTAAAAGCAGTTATCAATATTAGTCCGGGAATCTGATTTTTCCTACATAGCTTATACAATATCTGTGCAAAATCCATATTGCTGAACACTAAGACTGAAAAAATCTCGAGAGAAGACAGTCATCTTTTATTTAGTAATGGTTTTGTGTTTCCCAATTCATGACAGCGTTTCATGCCTAAACTCTAATCACAGAATCACACAGAATGGTTGAGATTGGAAGGGACCTCTAGAGACCATCTAGTCCAACCCCCCTGCTCCAGCAGGGACCCCTAGAGCATGTGGCACAGGGTGGCATCCAGGTAGGTTTGGAAGATCTCCAGAGAAGGAGATTCCAGAACCTCTCTGGGCAGCCTATTCCAGGGCTCTGTCACCCTAACAGCAAAGAATTTCTTCCTCACATGGACATAGAACTTCCTGTGTTTCAATTTATACCCATTACCCCTTGTCCTGTCACCAGCCACTGCTGAGAAGAGTTTGACCTCATCCTCCCTACATTCACCTCTCAGGTACTTATACATAGTTATCAGATCTCCTCTTAGTCTTTCTTCTCTAGGCTAAACAGGCTCAGCTCATTTAGTCTTTCCTTATACGATAGATGCTCCAGTCCCTTAATCATCTTTGCCACTCGTCATTGGACCCCCTCTAGCAGCTCCACGTCCCTCTTGTACTGGAGAGCCTAGAAATGTGCCCAATACTCCAGGCGCAGCCTCATCAGAGCTGAGGAGAGGGGCAGGATCACCTCCCTTGACCAGCTGGCAACTCTCCTCCTTATGCAGATCAGGATCCCTTTAGCCTTCTTGGCCACAAGAGCACACTGCTGGCTCATGGTTGACTTGTTAACCAGAACTCCCAACTCCCTCTCTGCGGAGCTGCTTTGCAGCAGGTCAGCCCCTAATCTGTACTGGTGCCTGGAGTTATTCTTGCCCAGGTGCAGGACCCTGCACTTGTCCTTGTTGAACCTCATGAGGTTCCTCTCTGCCCAACTCTCCATCCTGTCCAGGTCCCTCTGGATGGCAGCACAACCTTCTGGAGTGTCAGCCAATCCACCCAGTTTGGTGGCATCAGCGAACTTGCTCAGGGTGCACTCTGTGCCCTCGTCCAAGTCGCTGATGAACAAGTTGAACAGCCCTGAGCACTGTACTGACCCTGGGGGAAACCACAGGCCTTCAACTAGACTCATCCCCGTTTATCATGATTCTCTGAGCTTTACCGTTCAGCCAGTTCTCGGTCTACCTCATTGTCAATTATTACTAGTCTCAGGATGCTAAAAGAACTCTTCACTAGGCTGTTTGGTTCAGGCTATGTGAACAACTCTTCCATATTTTGAAAACAAAGGAGAAAAAAAAAAGACCCAGATAAGTAAGAAAGGACTAAAATGGAGAGAAAGAGATCAAAAATAATAGGAAATAACAGAAGAGTTGTTACAGAGCAGGAAAGAATGTGGAAAGTGGGGAGAACAAGATTTTCTAAAAAAAAAAAAAGTACAAAGAGTAGAAATACAAAAAAGTTGAGAAGAAAAGTAAGGAGAAAAATATGTTCTGTACTTTGAGAATTAGTGCCGTACATTGCAGCCTGAGAAGCCTGGAAGGTAGTCTGTTGTGCTTTACATGCTAACCTAAAGATATATTGTTCTACTCTACAATGCAATGTCAAATGTCTCTTGGAAACCTAAAATAGATTATGTCCACTGCTTCATCCCTATCTGCTCCCTGCATTCTTCTTATGATAAGACAGAGATTTATATTCTTATTCTTCTCAGATGGGTGCATCAATCTCTGCTGTCAGGTTGCCTGTCCAAATAACAAAATTGCATATCACAGAACTGTTTTAAATGTAATGTTGATAGATGTTGTTTGTGTGCATTTGACATCAACTTATGGTCACTTGCTTACAAAATAAAATCTTCTGTAGAAACATTTTCCATATTTTCTACCATCAAGACTTAATTATGATCGTAGGATCATTATTCTTGACATTTCTAGGAATTCTCTGATTCCACGTCACTAGACTGAGTCACAAAACTTGTTTATCAAAGCCACTGTTGCTATTCCTGGTTTCAAAATCCCAGGCTACAAAGATCCTTTTTTGAATTTTGCATGAGGGAGAGTTGCCAGCACTGAACTAAGCTGAATGTTTTCAGTGAAATCTGCTGTCCAACAAAGCATTACAAAGTGTTCTCCTTCCTCCATAAGCAGTGTTGCTGTCAAGGGCTAACCTATGCCCCTTGATAACCTTCCAGCTGGTTTAGAGGATCTAATGCTCTCCAGCTGCTCGCTCCAACACTGTCAGCAACTGGCCCTTCTCCAGGCTGCTGATCCTCACTCCTCCTTCCTCACCTGCAAAACACACATACTTCCATCTTTTATCTATTGCCAGGTAACTCATTATACAAATTCGGCTTCTTTACTCTCATTACTTCTGTCTTTTTGTTTTCTCGTATTTCTATCCACTTGTCCTTACCTTTTGTCCCACAAAAACAGTCAGCATGAACCAAGTCTTGCTCTAGTAAAATCCTGGCTTCTCCAGAGATGTAGGTTAGGCACTTATGGACAGTGACAGTGAGGAGGAGTAAATATTTCCCAGAAGGACAAATACTTGCTGGCAAATCTCTTGAGTTTTGTTGCCTTAGATCTATATGAGGACAGGATATTGGAAATGTACTTCAAAGTTTTTTATGCAATTAAATAAACTATTCACGCACTAACACAGCCCCATTAAAAAAAAACCCTCATTTGCATTATCCTTCTTCCTTTTCATTTGAAAAAATATTTTTGAAAATATGTTCTGCTATATATCTTGCATTCTGAATTTTTCTTTCATAAATCACAAGGAAGTATATTCACCATTCAACAGATTGCATGAGAGTCTGGTTATTTGCTGCATGAGCTGCAAATACCTTCATTTATTTTCCAGTTTCAGACTTATTGCAAGACTCAGTTTGTTAAACTAGTATTTAATACGTGTAAACTCACAGGAGGACTATTGTAATGCATTGTTTATGAGGTTATGTTTTTCCCTTACCATCCAACAGAGCAGTGAAGTGGTTAATGGACAGGACAACAAACATCCATAGACCAATTTATCTCACAAAATGCTATATTCTAAACATTCCTTCCTCTATTTTTTTTTCTCAAGCATGTCAGTATTATCAGATTCTAACTCGTAGTCATGTGGAATCAATATTTTTATCTGATTGTAAGCACATGTGCCTTTTGTGAAAATTAAATCAAGCATATTAATAAATATTATAAATGCTTCCTCTTGAATAACTATTTTTTTTCTTTCTATTCCTATTCTAGCAAAATCAATATGAGACTTACCATAGGTCATCTTTGGACCAAACTTTTAAAATTATGGTATTTAACTTAACAACAACGAGGAAAAAACAATTCTTCCATAATTCCATCATATTTAATAGAAATAAATGATAGAAGGACTATGCAGATCTCCTCTAAAATAGAACATCTTTTACTTGTGAAGGAATACCTACATATTAGGTTCTAGGAAAATGCTGTTAAACTTCTGTTCAAGGGCATCTGATAGATAACCAATTCTGTCTAGTACAATAACAAAATCATTGCAAGTATTTTAATTCACTCTCAGAATGCAACAGTGTATGTTACAACAAGCTTGTGGTCATGATTAGGGCATTCTACTTGAAAATGTTAGCTAATGATTGTATACCTAAAACGGCCAACTCAGATTTTTTTTTTTTTTTTTGACTCACATAGAAAATCAGATTTTAGTCTTTACTCAGATGTAATGTTACATAACTTGGGTTTGCTCTATACAGGTGCAAAATAAAAGTGTTAGATTATTTATTCCAAACAGAATTTTGCAAAATACTCATTTTGAACTAAAAAGTACAGAATCCCAGTTGATTTTCTCACCCTCCATTTCATTCTCTCTTCATTCATTTCATTAACTTAAATTTGAAAATAACTGAGACCTTTAAGAGAGTTACAAAGTTTGAAAAAAAAAAATGATCCTAACTTGCCTTTTTCTTTGAATATAGATATATTTTCCATTCATCGTCTCTATTTCAGTTATTTCTTTCCAGTGAGGTGATGAGATTGTTTTTCACTAGTACCATCCAGAGCAATTTTACCAAGTTACTCTTTCTGAAGATGTGAAAGATATTTTATGTCACTTTTTTGAAAGATTGAAGAAACAAGCAGCCCCTTGAAGATTTTGACCTAGGTGACTAAACACAACCCAAGTTTTTGAGAAATCTAAAACTGAGTCCATGAAATTAAGTCTTTTCTTTCACATTTTTAAAATTATCCATAAAAGGTAGATGTCAAATCCTAAAGAAACACTCTACAACTTCATTCTCTTTCCTTAGTTAAAACATAATTTAGCAATGTACAACTAGCATATCTGATAGTACAGAGTTATTTGTACTATACTTTGTTACAGTTCTACAGATTGTTATATTGCATTTCTCAAATACTTTAGGTTGATATATAGGTCTTTCTTTGGTCAATGCTGATTCCAGATTTTAAATATAACAATATTTAAATTATGATTACTTGGCCTAATAAAAAGAGAATGATTGGGCCAGAAAATGTTTTCATATGGTTTCAGGTAATTTTAATCCACAAAAAAAGAGGGAGGGAGGGAGGGAAGGAAGGAAGGAAACAAACACAGAAGACTATATATGTGAGTTAACCTTATGTTTGAGATGAATAATGGAGGAAACAGTTATTTTATTTTATTTAAAACTGTTTACTATGCACTGTATTACTCAAGAAATATGTTCATGGGCAGGATCTTCATTTGGTGTAAAACCACTGAGTCTTTGATACCTGCCTGAAATCTTGAGGAGGACTGTTTGTGTGGGAGTCAAGGCAAATGTCACTGACTGAGGCTCTGCTTACTATACTGGGCAAATATAGGGCATATTTTTAATTAATTCAAGTCAACAATTTGATTAATCTTATCCCAGGGCTTCTATTTTTGCGTATGTTTGGTTCAGCTGTGAAATGAAGGCTTGTGCAAGGTGAACTACCTATTATCAATCAAGAAGTTTACATCGTCTGTGACTGCGGTTCTTTGAAGTGCTGGGAGAAGCAGAAATATTTATCATGTTCTCAAGGTGGTTTCTGAACCTTTCAATCTTATATCCAGATCACAGCCAATTCCTCCTTCTTCAGTCCCTTCATAGACTGTGAAATCAGCAGTTTAAAAAGACATTCTCAGCACTGGAAGCACAGTGGAAGTAGGACACATAATCAATCTTCAGACTCCCGTGGAACATGCTAACAGGTTTTTATTTCTGCAGTCATCCAGAGGATTAGGCTACTTGGTAAAACAACTTCACTCTCTTTCTCCCTCTCTTGCTCTTTTTGTGCCTTATCCCTTTTTCCTCTCTCTGTGATACTGCTACATGTTGCCCATATTTTCTCTTTAATTTCTTTTATAAAATACCCATTGCTGCTTTTTTCCTCAGCCAAGCACGTTTTCCAGTCAGATCTCAGCTTCTCATATACACTTGAAAGATACACTCAGCATGATATCCTTCGAAAAAGAAGAAGATACTACTATAGAGTTTATTTTATTGCCTTAAAAGTTCAGGCAGAAAGAAAATAGCAATAGCCCAGCCAGTACACCTCTCATTAGGTGTATGTGAAGTGCAGAGAACCCCCTACAAGAGAACTAAATACACTAACATTACCTTCACCTGTTTGCAGGGTCTCCGTTGCTGGTGAGTGGAAGGGTGATATTTACTGCAGAACACTTTAATTGCCCCAGGCACCCTCATCAGACCTGAATGCATAGCTGCGTTCTTGCAAGCCTTGTTCTTAAGTGTCACACTGTGCATTCGCATCGCTTCTTGCTGCTTCTAGCCATCTCCCCGAGATCCCATAATATCCTTGATCTCCTCCAGCCACTTTGTTAAGCTCCCCCAGCAGCTACCCTCACAGTAAGCTCCTGACAACCCTCATCAATTCTGGAGGCTTCAATTAATTGCCACAGCCCCTCTCCACTAGCTCCTTCCGTTTGCCCATCCCACCAGCACCAGGAAACCTCCTGCAGAGCAACAGAGTGGGGTGGGAATAGCTGGGGGACTTTGGTGCCACAGGACTGTGTAGAGAGTGTCAAACCAGCATCTTTGGTTAAAAAAAGGAAAAACAGGAGATACATTTTACTCAAAAATAATGTCTCATAGTATACCCATGCAGTTTTCAGACTGGTTTACATGGACTTTTAATAAGATACAAATCAAGAATGGATTAATTTTTTTTTAAGTCTTTTTATCTTCTTGTTACTAGGTGTATATGATTTGCTTCACTGATGGGCTGACTAGAGAGTAACCTTAAAAGCCCAACACAAAATACTCAATCCTTTCCTGTCTTCTGTTCATGTGTTTGGGATAAGGCCTTTCTTCTGTGTGTGTGTACACATTTGCACATCCTATGTATTGCACAGCTTCTAAAGACCCTCAGAAGTTAACTGTCCCATCCCACTGTTTTGATGCAAATGTATTATCTATGTAAAAATAAAAGGCAATGTTTGCACATTTCAGATGAGTTTCCATAATGACAGTGACGAGCAGCAGCAAGAGAAAAGTACATTTAATTTGTATTTATTTTTGGCCAGATCCTGAACTCTTTATTTCAGGTAAAATTGCAAAATCATCAAAAGGATTTGAAAATACACAAATATGAGAGAAAGAGCATATGCCATTTATACCAGCAATATCCATTTATACCAGCAAATCCATATATACCAGCAAGTATAATCCTCATGAAAAGGCTTACAAAAGGCTTACAAAATCTAGAAATCAGTCTGAGTATGCTGCAAAAATTGTCATACATTCAGTTGGGCTAAGTTCTGCCCGATCTATCCAGATCATATCAGTTTCATAGAAGTTAATGGAAGTCACAAAAATTTGCCTCAGAATAGAATGAATGAATAAAACTTTAATGACTACATTGCCTTGCAAAATTTTCTTTTATTTTCTTTTATTATTATTATTATTTCATTTTCTAGCAAGGAAAGCTATTGAAGGTAACTTGGTGAAATCAAGTGAATTTTGCCTTAGAATAGAAACAAGCATTTTGTTGTTGTCCTAATGATTGATTCATTGCAAAATGTGTTGCTTCTCTAGAGGAACTGGGATCTGGTAAACAGTGAGGCTGAGTGCCTTGTGTGGAGATTGTAATTTATTGAATGTGAAGGAATGATCCAATTAATAAGTAACTAATCACAAACTCAGGATAAAGAAAATTTATGATGTAGAAGAGTATTGCATGGACGTGTCTTCACCTAACAGTTAACCAACACCTGGGAATGAAACTGCGTTGGAAAAAGAACTTTGACAGCAGCACAAAATACTAATTATTTGGTTAATTCCCATTGTCATTGAGAAGCATGCCATTACCAGGCAATCATAATTATAATGACAGCATCTGTGTTGCTTTGTTACCATTTTAAAAATTAATTAATATTTTATTGTCAACAAACAGCAATAGAAACATTCAACATTTCAGGCATAGACAGTTCTTCAGTGTTTCAACAATGCAGACAAGTAAAATTGCCTATCCAGGAAAATTTAATTATGATGAATGATACATGAGGAATTGAGTAGCATTTCATAGAAGATTAAAAATATTTAAATGCTAATTTTTAGAGAAACATAATTAACATGCTAAGTAATATGTTTTATTTTGTAACAAAAGCAGTGAGATAGTGAAAAGACAACCATTTAAATGAAGCAGAAAATCTTCACAATTTTTATTTTATGGATTAGTATTAGTGAATTTAGATACTGTGATAATCATTCTCATCCCTACTTACAGCATGTACAATCCACTGTCATTTGACAAACTACCCTATGCTGACCGGTTATTATAAGATTTCCAGTTTTCATTTCTTCATTTATGAAAGTATCTTTCAAATTTTTATTTCATGCTAGATAGGCGTAAATAAATTTCAGATAAGTAATAACCTTATGATACTTAGATCTGACAGCAATGAGAAATACAATAAAGGTATTTTGTTGAAGTAAATGATGAAATAACTTAAGCGATATAGACCTCTCAGTGGTCAAACATACCCCAAACCTTTCCACATTTGCAATTAATTAATTCAAATTATAATTAAGGCACGCGCACACACACACACACACACACACACACACAAAGAAAATGTGGAAAATTGACAAATTCAAGTTAAAATATCGATTTTAAAGTGGAGAAAAAAAAAACCCCACAGGATAACCCTCCATCATCTCTAAGTATGTTGTGGTCCAAGTTGGTAAGACAGTAACTCCGAATGTTGTAGTATGAAGCTGAAGCAGAACAGAGTTACTTTACTGATTTAAACAAGGATAGCTTCCATACATACCTCTCAAAAACACACTTAATGTATTACTTGTTTATATCAGTGTGTCCCATTTGAGCTCATTTTATTCTTGATTCTTTATTCTTGATTCTTTATTCTGTGGGTTAGCTGCAAGTCTGATATAGATGTCCTTGGTTTCTCCTCAGAGTTCATAGTGAATCACTGGCATGTTCTTTTCATCCCAAAGTGGGCAGCTAAACCACGTGAACTACACATAAAACCAGAAGTTGATGAAAATTACAGAAAAAAAAATATTTTTCTACCTTTACTGAGTGACCTGTATATATTGTTCAAGATGGGCATTAATGGTAACGGGTATTAATGTTCCCTGGGTATTGCATCTGAGGGAAAAAAGATGTCAGTATTTCTTTTGTCTGAGTGTGAGAGAATTGCTTGAGAAAGAGAAATTAGAGAAAAACTAGAACCTACCAGAAGTCATGGCATTACAGATGCTTACTTGAGGTGGGAGACAGTTATCACTTTCAGGATGATTGGTATGTGCAGAATCAACTTCCCCACAATTCCCTTGGCAACACAGTCAGCACAGCATACACTGATAAGAGTAAACCAAGAGTAGAGCAGAATGGAGACACCATGTCCAAGCTTTGTTGGATTCCCTTTGGAGGTGGTGATATGACGGTGCCCTGCACCTTATGAATGAATGGAGGGTGGAGCAGAGTGAAGACACTGGGGCCAAACTCTTGTACTCTCTGAAGAGGTGGCAACCTGGTCGTACCACACAGCTGATAAGGCACATATAGTAAGATAAGATGTCTCGTGCTGGACCAATAATGGCGGCAGAAGTCAGTCCTTCTGACAGACTTTGCTCAAGCTTTTTCTCATTCTAATATCATTATGATACCAATACACAACCCCATCCCAAAAGTTGTCCTCTTCCAAGGAACGACCTCACTGAGCACACTCTCTAGATTTTTGAATTATTTGAGAGACTTTTTTAGCCAATAAATATTGAAAGTAGTATTGAAAGTGACTAGTATTGAAAGTCACTCAAGCTCCACCTAAATGTGGAAGAAATCTAGTACTCAAGTACAATACGAGTACAGATTTATTTAGATAACTAATTAAATTCCACTTAGGCAGGCATTTGAGTGTTTTCCACAAACTTAAGTAGTATAGAACGAGAAATTTGCCCATGAATGTAAGTCTAAGCATGTAAATTACAACAGTCACAAGATAATAGTAAATTCTGTATAGGAAAGTGGTGTAAATTTATAAATCTGTTTTCTCTGGTTTAGTAGAAAGGCATCATGTTATGACAGATCTTGCCAGGCAAAATATCTGAAGTACAGATCATCTCCTAAAAATATCCGATCTAAAAATATGAAATTATATTAAAAGGATATCTTTCCCTTTCTTTTGTACACTATTCATTTTGTTTCTTCTGTGAATTTTCAAAGTGAGTAATTTTTTGTCTAGTAAAAAGACTACATCACCCAAACTTTCTGCATTCCTACGATAGACTGAAGGTTTAAGTGCTAAAGTCTGTAACATGAACTAATGCTATCAACAGAGTAGGCAGTAAGCATGGAGATACAGCAATATATTTTTTTATTCCTTAAGATTTTTTTATATATATTCTTTTCAAAAACAATTCCGATACTGTATTTCTTGGATTACATATTTATTTATTCAATTACCAAGGCAATTTGTGTAAAACACAAATTCTGTATTTAGAAAGGTTCTGTATTTAGAAAGGTAGCTACTGCCTTTTATTTCTTATTGGCACTTTTGTTTATGAGAGCAAACGCATCTGCACCGAAACTGGTTGATTTATTTCCACCTCTAAATTAAGAGAAATTATTTGTTGAAATGCAGGAGGAAATTTGGGATATTGCTCTTGAAAGACTAAAGAATGCAGTGTCATTCAGGAGCATGTACCATAGTGCTACAATTAATAAATATGCAAATTGAGTTGTTCTGCCTGCTAATTGTGCATATCCCTGTGATAAAAACAGTAGCTATTTCCCAAATATAGGTCTTACAACATGCACAAATAGATTTTGAGAAAAAAGTATGTCCTGCACTGTTCCACTCTAATTTCATACAAATATATATATATACTTGGAACTCCCACCAATGTCTATAAAGAAAAAAAAGCAATATTATATCTCCCTCAAATATATTTTCCTTAAAAGTAAAATGAAACAGAACCCTTATACATAATATATATATATATAGAGAGAGAGATAAAAAGCAAGAGATGTTGTGCAAATCCAGCAAAGATTACCTCAGATTGTGTTGATAGGTGGCAGCCCTAAATGCTGGATTCATATTTCTAGAAAGACACAACATAAGCTGCATAAATTCTTTATTTGAACAAGAGTACTTGCTTTAGAATCAAAGGTCTCATTTGGTTAAAAAAGAACTAGCAATGAGTTCTCCACCCAGAGCTATCAGATTAACCATTTTCTGCACAGGATGGAATAATGTCTAGATGAACCAAAAAACCTGAGAAACCAAACCTAAACTCAGGCAGACATGATCCCTTTCTGAAAGCTTTCAAAGATACATTACCCTTCCTTGGTTAAGCGGGAAACAGGCACTTCTTATAGGACCACTTTTGTACAAGCCACCTAAAACTGGTGCAGGTAAAATGCTTAAGCCAGAATAACAGGTTTGGGTTTTTTTTTTTTTTTTTTAATGTCTTTTTTGACTTGGATAGTCTGTTTCAGACATTGCTAAGACAAGTTCTTCCAACTTGCAAACACAGGTTACATTCTTTCATTGTAGGGGCATGACATTAACTACAATCTGTACACAAAGCATGTATCTCACCAGGCTTTTATCTCACCAGGCTATACTTTTTTCCTAAAATAGGCTCTGTTCCATCAGTACCATGTTCTCAAAGCTTTTCCTAGAGGAAAAAGAAAAAAAAGAAAAAAGACCTCTACATGTTACCACGTGCAAGAGATAGCAAAGAAAAAAAGAAAAAAAAAAAGAGTTCATTTTGTAAATCTTTGCATTTTACCAGCCTCCTCCATTTAATACTATCCTCTGTTAATCATGGCTGTTCTGTAACCTGACATAGGCAGAGAAGTGGGCTCAAACCACTTGGTTTGGAATAGAATAGAATAAAATCTGTAAATCTCTCCTAGAAATTTCTTGTTAAACAATGCAGACGAAATATACGATTACAAGGTACACACCCCTGGAAGAAAGCCCTATTCAAGCAGAAGCTGTGCTATTGAAATGGTCTGAGGTGCACAACATGATATGGAGTCCGAAGTATGCATAAGGGAGCCAGATCTCTCTGTACCTTGCCAAGCTGAGATGCAAATAACGTAGGCAATTCAATCAAGGTTTTGGAGAAAAATTTTCCCTCTCCTGCATCACCTAAGGTGGAAATCTAAGCTTTACGTCACCTCAAACAAAAGAGGTCATAATGGCATCTTCTATTTTTTGTTTGTTCTTTAGTTGTTTTCCTTGTTTTTGTGAACAGGCTTTCAAATGTATTGAGTCTCTCTTGGCTACTTTTATCCTAATACACAGAACATGCCTGGGAATTTTCTGTGCAACAAAACTAGCTGGCATAAACCAGAACACATTTATGCAAGATCTCCAAAGTTTAAGCAGGCTTCCAAAGCAGAGATGGCAACGCTGTCCTTGGACAATGCTTCCCAGGACCCTCTAAGTGCTGAACCATGCCCAAGTATGACTAGGAGAGTATTGGTTGGCCTGGGCCCAATGCACATAAGAGACCCCTCTCAATGTTTACTGGTGCAGATTTCCGGGTCCTAGTGCCTGATGATGTCTCTTAGCACCATTCAGTTTCCTTGGCTCTCACATCACTATATTTCATCCACAACTTTCCTCTCTAAGCTAATTCTGGAAAAAGACAGCTCTTTGTACATGCTTGCCCAAGCACTTACTCTCTGTTACGCTGTATTAAGACTATGGAGTTCTTAGGAAGATGGCATTTCTCCGGAAAAAGGCTTCTGCCTGATCCTGAGTGTGAGAGATCACTTTTTGTGTCTACACTACAAAATCAATTTGGTTGAAATTCTAAGTAACAACATTTTCAACTGTTTTGTTTGGCTAAATGTTTGCCACTAACTTCTCTATTTTAATTTAATAAAATATGTGCAATCTTGTGCTAGCCCAAAGATGTTTCCTCTCTCTAAACATGACACATTAGAACAAGTCTCTCCTTATCTAAATCCATACATCTCTGGTTTTCGTTCAAAAGCCTAGTTATGCTACTTTGTTTTTGTCCTAACTGCATAAATTCACAACCAAATGGGACTTAGCACCATGTAATTGTCTGGTTTAGCATCATACATTAGAAATAAATAAAAAAGTCATAAATACAAATAAGGGGAAAAAAAAGACAGGAAAGAGACATCACTAACTCTAATGAGATCATCATAAAATATAGAGATATATAAATATAAATAAGATATAAACCCAAACTTCTTTTTGCATTTCTTCTAGATAGTATGCCAAGCAGCTTGAACGTTCAGAACTTTAGCAGCTTGAATTTATAAGTAGTAAAATACTATGTTCCCAATCAGTTTTATAGAGAGGATATTTTATTACTTATATGATGAATAACTTTTCAGATTATACATATAGATAAAGGACAAATACAAATAAACTTATTTTCTTTATAAACATAATTGTTTCCAAAGAGAATGATTTCCATGAGTCATCAGTGGAACTTTAGTGCTCACACCAGAATTATTCAGCTTGAGACTGACTCCTAAGGAATTATTATTTTTTCCATTAAAGGGGTGAAGCAAAATGTTTTTAAAACTATCACTTTGGAATAATGAAATGGAACATTGGAGTCACTTCATAATGCCACTCTGTAAACTTTGTCTAATAAATCGTCCTCTCTAATTCCAAAATGGTCAGTCATGCAAGAGTGATAACTGTTAGGTTGGTAGATGCCAATGTCAAACTGTGGATAAAAATACTGCTTTTCAATTTAAAAAATATGTTTTAATTAAGCCTTTTTTGCTAGAGTAGCAGAAAAGATGTACAAATCATCTTGAAGCAGTAAACTGTGTTTTCCAAACACTTACTTTAGTTTCTGTGTCTGGGGCCCCAGATTTAGTGTAACTCCCACTACAGGTCATCATCTTATTTGAAAGGTGCAAATAGTATACCTCATATGTATTTGAAAAAACATTTTTATTTTAAGATTTGGAATAAACTGTAAAAGAAGGAATAGAGAGATATGAGATTACGGAATGGATAGTTCTAGAGAGAAGATGTAAGTGGTGTTGGCAATGAGATCTGTTAATGTTCTCAATATATTCACTCTTAATCTATCCAGTGACTAGTTTCTCTGAAAAAAGCTACCTAAAGGAAACAGGTTAAATTTTCTTGAGTCCTTTACAGTTTTTTCCAGTCCTTTGACAGAATAAATAAGGAGCAAAGACTGGAAAGACAGTGGAAAAACAGAATGTTTTGGTGTTGAGGTTACTGTGCAGCTGACTGAGTTGTTCAATATCTCTGTGGGCAGTAAGGGACAGGTACCACATTTTCACTTCTTTGGTAATGGATTCCCACCTCAGTTGAGGGCTGGGTCTCAGAAATTCAGCTTTAGCTCCTCTACCAGGTTGCTGGTAAGCCAAGCTGAAACTCATCCCTGCTAGAGACTTTCTTGTCTGTACTCTGCTCGGTGCATCTGTATAAGTAAATGAAATGATCAGAAAGCTATTTTCCAGCCCTGTGTCACGGAACGAGCGGTGAGAGAGTGAGCATAACTGTCACACCCTGGGAGCCATACAAAGTGACACGTCTATTGTTACATTCTTGTCTTTTAAAAAGGTCTGGCCCTGTCCAGTCTGCATCTTGGGAACTTCCCTAGACAAGTCTATTCCCTGGATCATGACTGGGAAAGGTGGGCCAGGGCCACCTCCAAGGTGCCAGGGAGGACATTTGTGGTATCAATATGGTCAGCTGAGACTGTGCCCCACTTTAACCTGTAGTAAAGATAAAACTATTGTGAACACACTGAAAATGCCATTAGAAAGAATGGTTATCTCTAAGGCAGAACTGAAGGACCTCTTGCTTGCTCAGAGCTGCTTAGGCCTTGCAAGTCATCATTCAAAGTGTAATTTGTTTTCTCACTTGAAAGAATGTGAAGGGGAAAAATCCTTTAGCTTTGGAGCTGAATGAACTTGCAGGCTGTAGTCCAAAAATGTGTCTCAATAACATATCAGTAAAAAAACAAAACAAAATAAGAACAAACACACAAAAAACTCAAATAATTCCCAGAGTGTATGTTGTTTAATTTATCAAGTTTAAGATAGACTCTTCTGTCATGGGCATCATTTTAGTGTTTTGAGCCAGCTTTCCATCACCCTGAAAGACTCCATTTGTGAAGTCATGATAAGATCTTAGCTTTTCTATAAACTTCCCATGGTCCAATTGTTTATTTTCAGGTGTAAGGGCCAAATGCATTCAGTTAATGGAAATCTCCAAACAGAGATACATATGTGCATTTTGTGCATATATTGCATTTTGTGTATTTTCCAGAGAGGCTTCTTCTCTATAGATGCTACCAGAAGCCAGAAATACTTAAAGTTGATTTAACACATTCTTACCCTTTTATTTTCTGGACATTTAGCTCACAGAATTAAAATATTGGATAAAACAAAAACCAAAATAAAACTCGGATAGCTTCATAATAACATGTCAACAAATAGTGATCAAAGACATAAAACTCATCTCCTTGGACTTTAGGATTAATTAATAATTTTACTAAGTATTGCAAATATCTTTATGTATATCTTCTATGTTCTTTTTATAAATGTAAGAATATAATAATAATGAGACAAGCCAAAAGATTTTTTTTCAACAACTTCTATGTCCAAAAATTATTGGACTATAACAATTGACAATAAAAATAAAATAACAATTATTATTATGTATGAGAGTACTGAATGACTGGAAAAGAAGAGCAAGGAAAGAAAGCAGTGATATTTCCCCAAAGTACTTTTGTAGTCTATTCAGATTGGTGCTTCAGACACTTTCTGGTAGTCTATTTTTCTTTAATGAGGAGTTTCCTGTATAACAGATTATTTCTCTATATAGATGAATTATAATTCAATCTACTAAAATAAATAAAAATAAAGATAAAATGTTTTGAAAAATTGTGTGAAGTATGCAGAAGGATCACAAAAGAAAATTTGTTCAGAAAAATTCCTGATAATAGGGATCTTAGAGAGATCTATAAATATACTTAGGTGACAAACATATATGTAAGGCATAAAAATGAACTAAGAACAGTAGAAGAAGAGATTACCTTTACAGGTGACTAACTGCACAGACAAATTGCTGAACATCCCATACTTCATGAAACTTCGTGCAATAAGTTGCAACCAAGTATGTAGATTGTATTTCAGTTTATAAACGCTGGGCTCTAAAGAACTTGATTAATAACATCTATAGCAGATTCTGTGATAATAGTCTAAAAAAGCTATTATTCAGCTCTGTTAGATCTTCAAAATATGCTAATACTTCTTTACTGTTTTAAAGATGAAGGGCCTATTCTACTTTTTAATGTAAATTGTACTTTTTAAATTATTGTCGTTTAGCCTTTTTGGCCTTCATCATATTTTAATTTTTATGACTCATTTTCTTTTAACTCATTTTTATAATAGGAAGTTGAATAAAAGAAAACTGTCTAACTGCTCTCTTGACATTACTGCATTTTAATACATTACTGCACTTCAATTTTTCTTCAGCTTTTAAGTTCATTGCATGTTTATACTTGTTAGCACTATGTCTAAATATTATCTTGATAAGTTTATTTTTGTATTTATCAAAGTATGTGGAAGTCTAGTAGAGAAGATCACTCTGTCTTGGTCTGTTTTCATGGACTTATTACATAAATTAAGGCACCCCATAGAAGGGAAAATCTATATCCATTCAAAATATTGTTATGGTCACATTCTATTGCTTTTTCAAAAAGAAATCCTTTAAAGGTTTTTAGCTGTTTATGCTCTTTAATAGTATTTTCACAGTATCAATAACTCTACTAGCTATATGTTTGTATCTTTGTTTAATCAGAAAATAAGATATTTTTAGTGGTCTCATATCAACTGTATTTTCACACAATCCATTAGTTTTAATGCAACGTTTATGACTTTATGTGCCTTTCTCTGAAAATTATTCAATCTGCTTTTTATTGTATGAATTCCCTGTTAAGAGATCAATCATATAACACAGACCCATCAGAGTAGGCAATAACCTACTGAAGTTGCTGATAAGAGAAATACACTGTGAACATACAAACTCTATCATTGAAGCCAGATGTTTAGAAGAAACACTTTGCATGTCAATGATGTCTGAGAAAATGAACTAAAAGAAAGACTGGTTTCTATGAGGTCTTGAAAAAAATAACTGTTAAATGTTTATCTATTCCTTCAACATCTTTAAATCTTTATATAACCTTAAATCATTCCATCACAATGACACTGGTCAGTAGTATTTTAGAAGTCTTAGAATTTGAAGTATGTTGTTGGGTTCTAAAAGCATAGTCAAGCTTTTGGTCGCAACAGAGTTATTCACATCATTAGAGTGTGCTGCAACAATCAGAAAATGTGTAATTTTTTTTACCACCATCATGTGTGCTTCACATAATTGGGACATGCTTAATTGGAATGTTCCCAAGGGAAGTGTAATGATGCTTAATTAGGGTAGTTATGACATCAGACAAAACATGCTTTGTAATTAAAGCATAGAACTATGTAAATCTCTTTATTTCTCTCTCTGCCTCTCTCATTCTCCCTCTCTACTTCATATACTCTATCAGACATATTTATGTATCTATAAAATGAGTTGAATACCAGCTTCACAAGAAAGATACTCCTCAATCTGTAGAAAGTGAGATTATAACTTGGAAGGCAGATGCCTTCAAATACATTTCTGAATATTCCTGCACAGCAGAATGGAATGTAGGGAAGGAGTGACAAAAATAGGAGAAAAACATTCTGTTAATTTACATTTTTCTCCTCTACAAAATTCCAGGTTTTATACTCGGAACATAAGAACAAACTGTTGGACAGGATCTTCCATCCATTTCTATCTTTTACCTTCTGTTAATTCAGTGACTGTCCACTTAT
This sequence comes from Eudromia elegans, assembly GCA_003342815.1. Taxonomy (NCBI): domain Eukaryota; kingdom Metazoa; phylum Chordata; class Aves; order Tinamiformes; family Tinamidae; genus Eudromia; species Eudromia elegans. Next base: position 251,563 of record PTEX01000281.1, read on the forward strand.
TCATCTGGTTACATCTAGACAATAATTAAGTCTTTCTGTGTGCATATTGATTTTGGACCACCTAGACCTTCTGCCTCTCCTCCTACTTGTTATTAATGGTGGGATGTGCAAGAAGTGATATAAGGTATTACACAATTTATTCTCCTAATAAATGAGTTTGTTTCTGCCATACCACATGTCTCAAAATTACTTCTTCAGGGCCAAGGTCCAAACTCCTTGCAGTTAATTCCACTTAGAAATATTCTTTAAACAAAAAATAATGAGTAAAACAGTAGTGAATGTATGACTATGTTTTCTTTTATGATTTAAACATTTACAACAGAGCCCTTTTCTGAGGGAATCAATAGTGCAAAAACAATGAGGAAACAAGTGCAGGCAGGAAGTATAAGGTCCTGCTGAATGATAGAAGCAGAAATATCCTGATTCTGCAAAAGGCAGATTATCCTGCATCACAACTCCTGTTGAGTTGTGGATTTCATAAGAGTTTGAAGTATTGACATCTGAGAGGCTTAGGCACGGTTGTTCTCTCACAGCTGAAAGCCATCAGTGTTATCTATCTTCTGGGGAATGCAAGAACAAATATATATAATTCTCCTGATTATTTGATAAATAATCATAGTCAAATCTTGCTACTCGGGGAAATAACTTTCCTCCCTGCATGAAACTCAATAACATTAGAACTAGTTTCTAGTTCTTAGAAGAAACAGAGCACCATTATCTCTCAAGAAAAAAGAAAAAAAAAAAAAAAAAAAAAAAGTTATGAGAGAAAGTTATGGGAGAAAGCTGCTTCTTGCCCCTGTTTTCTAAGTAGCTTGTTGAGCTCTTAAGCAATTTTCTCTACATTAAATTTTGTGTACTCTAAGTCTGGCTCGATCTGAAGGCAATTTAGAGTTAACATATTTCACAAAACCCAAAACACTCTTGTCAGCATGTGCTGCTCATTACAGACTCATTCTCCTAGCACTGCTGCTAGCCTTAGGATGGCAACGCATAGCCTTTCATAATTGTCTCTTTATAGTTGGGTTGAAAGTCATTTTCTCATGGAGTAATTTATGGGCAGTGGCAGGCTCCCCTTGACCCTGCTTGGAGCAACCATGCCAACAGCAATACGTCAACCCTTGCATAACAATCCCTATGGTCGGAATGTGCTTGAGCGGAAAGCATTGCAGGAGCAAAGTTTCATGCCAAAACATTATCGTGTTGCTTCAAGGGATTCTCTCCTGTGAAAAAATCAGTCTCCAGGGTATATTTGTCAGTGGGGAAGAGGAAATGCTATTGGGAGATCTCTGTAGCTGTTCAAATAATCCCTCATATCCGTGGAAGCAAGCAATGCAGCTTGGCATCCAGGAAAGATGTCTTTTTGGCTGGAAGGTTTATTTTGGTTCACAAGGGGGTGGGGGAAATTTGGGTATAAATATATCTACAGTCTATTTCTAGTACAGCCCAGTGAACTTATTGTGGGAAATAAGGTTAAAGATGTCTTAGAGATTAATCTTCCTAAAGACATATTTTGGTACATTATGAACCTTTTCAAAGAATAGCGAATTATAATAGTATTTTCTGGTCTGTAATCTGCCCAGTAGACTCCATGAACAAACTCAGCTCATTGGACACCAGGACCTTACCTTTCTTTCAGTATACATTGCAGAACCATGCTATGCTCTCTCTTAGTTCATATATAGCACAGCAGCAATGAATGCTTTTGTCCAGATCCTGTTCAAAAAGAGAGAGGCAGCCTATCCCAGCACTGGAGATGCGTTCACTTTAAGATGCAGTAGTGCTAATAAGCATTGCTTGCTACTGCTGTGCTATTAAAGGTTTAAGCATGAGAATGTTGGTTCTTGCCATTCTCTCTGTGACTACTGCTTTAAAACGTTCTCTACTGTCTTGTTCTTCTGAAATCATTACAATGAGATACGTTTTGCCTAGTGGACATTGGGATTAATCAAGGTACCAAAACTGTTTGAGATTACACTGATTTATTGATCATCAAAAGATTTCTGGATATATGTAAAGCATCTTTCTGTTCTTACTGTTCAAACTGCCTGATCACCACCAATGTAGAGAACTAAAGTTGAATGTAGCCATCAGAAGCAGTTACAAGGACAATTTTGTTTCTGAGGTACTGATGAAAAGGTAGAGGCACAAGGTGAAAAATGGGAGGTGACAGCAAATTCTGAATGAGCCAGATTTTGGATGATGCTCTTTGCCATTCTGCAGTAATCCTGTATTTTGTTCAGAGGCCAAAGCTTGTGTCATCCATGAAAGATGATGTCGCTGTGCAGTATTTCTCTGTGGCAGTTTGTAACCTCTAGCATTGATATGAATTACTGAAGGCACAAAAGTAGTAATAAATACGAATTTTAAGAAATAGTAAACTTCATAAGGACATTGTTGTTATAATGTCATGAAAATCTAGTAGAAAAATTGTGTGTTTTAGAGGCTCTGATTTAAAATCCACGGGAAATGAATGCCTTATCTTTCAGATCTGTGCAATATGTTAATACTAATTATTTGTCTGTTTATATATATTTGTAATCAACACTGATTATTTATAAAGAACAGTTTAATTTCAACATTCCATACAAGAAGGAACTGATTATATATCCAATTATATATATCGTAATATAACATGACAGGAAGGACCACAGATTTCTTCCAATTTTTATGTGATTCTGAGAGGACATACCATCATGGTTCTCAGCTGATACGGGTAAGGCACTATAGGATATATAGGTGTCCATACATAAATTCATTTGTCCATATTAAAAAATCCATCCTCACTGAGAAACTGAGAAACTGGTAACTCTATCTCTGGCTGTGTTACCAGGAATTCCTGCACAAGGAAATTCTCCAGTGCAGGGAATGTCTCCAGCATTTTTCATGGGAGTGAAAGTGCTTTAAAGTGTTTTTTGTAAGGAGAAGAGAGTGATAAAAGTGATAAAAGTTATGGTCACACAGAGAAGAAACATTCCAACAAAGTTTCCTACATACCTTGCATGGTCCCAGACTATTTTTTCTGACTTTGTATAGATCATGCTATCTATTCCATTACCTCAGATCTGAACACTTTATTTTCATGTGCTGGGTTTTCTTTGTGTACTTTTAAAAAAATTAAATAATTCACTGCTTAGGTGACATAATGAGAATATCACTGATAGAATGAAGATGTTGCACAAACATGAGCAAAGGCTTATCAAAATACAGAATTATCAACTGCATTTAATTGGATTGTTAAACACTGTACACCAGGGTCTTCTAAAGAAATAGTTTTTTTTTTTTTTTTTGCATGGACTTTTTGCAATTAAAAAAAAGAAATAGGAAGAACATATGATGATGCACACTCGGTGAGAGTATGTGAACCAACGAATAAGCAATTTCTTTTCTTTTACAATATCAACATCCTGCAACTATGGATTTTGTACTAGCTATTCATCCAAATGCCGTCTGTGAACATACAGAAAGATCAGGATAAGAACAATGAAGTATAAAGCAGTACAGAATATTTTCATAAGTGAAAATTCACTCAGCATATTGTTTCATTTCTTTTGTTCCTAGAAAGAATATTTCATCCCTGCTACTTTACTCTATGTGGTTGTGCCTTTTGCCATTCTGATATATTTTCTGTTGCCTTCTCTCCTTCTGTTCCTGATCAGATCAAGATTTGTTTCCTGTCTTTAGTTCTGGTAGTTCTGCTCAGCCATATCTCTTGGTTAAATAAGAATATAGTATTCTGAGTTGTGCCTATACTTCTTTACACACTTGTATCAAAGCACCAAACTAACAACTGCACAGGTAGTCCAAAGAGAAAATTCTATGCCATACATGACAACAGGTGTGATATCCTTCTGACTTTTCAGTCCATTTATCTATTTGATTCTTTTACTAGTTCTGTGTGCATTCTCCCTCGGTTCCATGAATGAATAAATACAGTATTGAGATCATGATATTTTAAATGGACTTTATCAAATATTTTCATCTTAAAATGATGGTGATGCATCTAAATTAAACTAAGTACTGAGCTTCAAGTAGTAAAAAAGTCCAACAATATTCAAATAAAACAAAATACGTTGGCTAAATACCCTTCCACAAATGCTGGTTCAGAGATGCCAATGAAACAAGACAGGTCTTGCTTTCCTCTGATTTGATTTTCTGTTTGGTCTGTCCTGCTCAGTGGTCCCACAGGTTTCATGTTGTGTACTAATCACTGCTGTGTCTTTAACGAGAGGAACGCTTAACCATAATGTCCTGAGGGAGAGGGTTTTGCAGACCAACATCTGCCCAGGATCTGTACACAGATGTAGTCTGATTTTCTTTGCCCTGCAGATGTAATATCTCTAGTATTAAATACAGAATAATGCTATGCTATTATTATTTATATTCACCTTATTTAAAAAAAAATGTTCATGAAGATTAGTAAATAATTTGATTATGTAACTTTGGAGAGACGTATTAGGAGAGGGGAAAAAACAGACTGCACCTAAACAGAAATATTTTCTACTATTGGTAGCAATTTTGTTCTGATCCTTAAGCGTATGACTCACAAAGGCATACTCCATCATTTATGATGTTAAGACAACAACATACATCACTAGACAAAACAGTAAAGCACAGTTTTCTCTACTTGTCACTGTATGAGACTTCTCAGCTTATTTTTTGTTTTGTGATATCCAGGTGAAATAGCACCAGGGTTAGCTTTGTCATGGATACAAATCTGTTGGGATTCAGTCATTTATAAATCTAGTAAACGGGAACAGCTTTGAGAAAAAGAATCAGTTTCCTACTGTCAACATTTTGTGATCTTTCTACCAAGAGCAAAGCCCAAGTTGATACAATCTATTACTGTTTGTAATGCAATCTCCATTCTCTAAAAGAAAAAAATGTTTTCACAAATTAGTTTGTACAATGTGTTTTCCTAAAAATACTTTTTCTGCCTTAGGACAGATTGGCAAAGGATAATATAGGACAAGGATTGTTTATATTTCTTTCCTTTAATATTGTCTTCAGTATTCAGAAAGAGCGGAGCATGTGGCTGTGATGGAATATATGCATGCATCATCAAAGCTTAATCTCACTCCCCCTCAGGTCAGTAGGCACGTCTTCAATGTCATCAACAGGAAATGAATCAGATGTCATGTGCACTATAATGAAAGGAAAGAAAAAAGCACCATTAGAAAATTTTTGCTTTTCTTTCTGAATTTCTATTGCAGCTTTGTATGGGGATATGGCCTCCATTAAAAAAAAAAAAAAAAAAAAAAAANAAAGGGAAAAAAGGCACAAAAATCAGTTCTTTGAGAATAACACAGAAATAGGTTCGTCCCCTGGCACAACACTGTCCCCGGCACTCACCACGGGCTTTGGATGTCATCCCACCCTTTGGAAAGCAGCTGCGGCTTTACACAAGTGCAGAAAATTACACCCCAGCCCCCAGAAAAAAAAAAAAAAAAAAGGAAAAGGAAAAGTAGAGAAAAAAACAAAAAAAGAAAGACTGAATGCAATATAATGATTTTCACAGGGAAAAAAAAAAGAAGAAGAAGAAAAGAGTAAACTGATTACTAGGAATCTCTAAGCAGAAGGGCACGTCCAGGCATTCAGTTATACCATTACAGAACGAGTATTTGATCATTACATATGAGTATTGATAAGAAGTTTCTGTTCTGGGCTACCAAGCACAGTCACATCCACAGTGTGAAGTCACGGTCACACTATCATCAAATTCCCAGCTTCAAATGAAAGATCCAGTTCAGCTTTGACCACAATGCTTCTTGTTTCATGTCCTTTTAGTCAATGTAGACCTCACTGAGGTATTGACCTCAGCTGAAAAATATATATGTATTTTGGAGAATGATTTTCAGCTACATCTATCTTTCTTCTTAGCCACATAAAAGCCTAGTACAAAAGAAATGGCAGCAGTTGGCAGTGGGAATAAAGGGAGAGTAGGGCTGATCAAAAACAGGCTACATCTCAGTGACTAAATAATTATATCTTGAAAGTACGTCCATTTAATGGAGAAAATAGAAACATGTAATCTGCAAGGAAGTATTATGTTTTTACACAAATGATAATATTTTGAAACTATATTTTTCTCAGTGTTTTTCAGGGAACAAGCAGTTCTTTCAGCTACAAGGTGATTGAAAGTCTTTATAATTTTTCTGAGATAGAAAGTTAAAAGCCCAAAAGAAAGGCAGCAAAATATCACAATACTTAATCAATATTCTAGCCTGTACATTTGGGCCTAGAAAGAAAACCATCAGCTGTAGATTAGGGACATATGACTTTGTATCTCAATTTCTTCACATATTTTTTATATGCATTTTTTTTGGTTTATTAAAATTTGTTCAGGATCTAAGTTCCCATATTAGCGAGCAGGTAGGCGAAAACATGTTGAAGGAGCCAAGGAGTTTGGCTGGTTTTAGGGCATTATCACTGGAAGAAGTTCCCAATATTCACACCATAGCAAACTTTCAAACTATTTATTTTTAGATGAATTTCTTTCATGCTGCAGTTATACAACCAAGTATATTTGCAAAAGGATGAAGTGCAGAAAGCTAAGGCTCTTTAATATCTCTGTTGGAGTGGGAGGTTTCTGAATCTGTTTCTTCCTATGAGTTGTTGATGAAGACCAAGCTAATAAGTCTGAAGTTTAAAGAAATGAATGTCTTCCTTATTATTTTTTTTGCCTCAGCTGACAGTCTGCAAAATATGATCTGCTTTCTTTACATACCAAAGAAATCACAGCTGATCAAAAAATCCGATTAGCTTTGTAAGAATAACTGTAGTGTACATTATTATACAATTATAAATCATGGTTAAGTGGTACATGTAAGGTGTTCTAAAATCTTCTAGTGCTATATAGACAAGAAAGTGAATAACTAAAATTTCATTAAAATATTTTTTAGCTAAGGTTGCAATTTTCTATTTCAGTCATGATAGACAAAGATACATCAACTTTAAAATCAGCTGCACTATGCTCCAAAAAATAGATTTACAAAATATTCATCATAATGAAAGTTGTACAAATATTGCTGTAGGTTTCTTTCACTTATATAGGTTTTGCAGAAAGTCTCTTTTGTGACCTACAACATTTTGCTTGAGCAGCAAATAATTCCCTCCTGCCAGCTGAGCTCATTGCTTTTTGCAGAGTCACAAAAGGATAAGCAAGAACAAAAGTCAGCTTATTATGCATGAGAAATTGGCCTGGAGGGAAGGTGAATTGTGTATTTTATTTTCTTACTGCTTTATGTCTTGATTTTCAAGGGAGGAAATTGAAAAGAAAAGCCAAAAATACATAGGCACTTTGCCCACAATATTTTATGATCAACAACAACAAAGGTAACATTTCAAACAGGTGCAGCCTGCTTGAACATCTCAACAGTCTATGGTTTAAACACTGCTATCAAATTACTATGAAAGGAAATTATTTCATTTCTGTTTGTGTTCAAAAAAATAAAACCTCTAAAGAAAAAGGAGCAGAGAGAGTCCATCCTGCTCATAAAACGCTTTATTTTAAGTTTCACAGGCTCAGAATGACTCAGTTCAAATCATAATGGGGAAATACAGAGTTCACAGGCAAATGCACTTTGCAAGAGCAATGGGGCTTAGTACAAGATGGGTAAATGATATTCACCTCCAGATTAAGACAACGATATTCAGATGTTTAGGTTTAGGTGCCTATATGTGAGTTGAATCACATCTTTATTGCCTTATTGTCTACACCTGATTGTCCAAATTGGGCTCCAAATACCCTACTAACAATCTGGACTTTCAAAGTTCTCTGTATACTCATTTCAATATTCTAAAAGCTTTCAAAACTTGCAGATACAGGTCTGGGAGACAAGTGATGACACCCAACAGAGAGATATCTTGCCAGTTGGATAGACATGGATGCCTGAAAAGCCCCAGTGTGTTCACGATGGCTGTTTCAGAAACACAGACACTAAAATCACTTGTGTTAGTGGTATGCTGTGTTTTCTGGAGAAGGTTTGGCAGTATTTCTACCCAAGTGTGCTTTCTTAAAGTAGGAAATAATGCTTAACATGATAGTTTAGAAGATGACTGTTTTTAAAAACAAATCAGCATCATCAGTAGATATTATTTTCACAACATCTTTGAGACTTTAAATGAAACTAAAAATACAGGAAAGCAAGTACCTTGTACTTTATCTTGTCTTTTATTCTGTCTTCAATAAACTTATTTCATTGTGTGTTGCTGTTCTATTACGGATGGAGTGAGGAATAACATCAGAAATAGGTTTAGACTTTGAAGATATCTTACCCCATATGATTTTACAGCTTTTTCTTAAGTTCATCAAAGTTAACAAGGAAAATAAGAAAGGTGATTCCGTAAAAGTATCCAATAATGAGAAAAGTACAAAAACTACAACTGCATTGTTTTAGTTTCAGCCCTAATAAATCATGTTAATTGAAAGGGAGGTATTTAATCTTTTGTTAGGGTACATGCTATGCTTTCCTGGTACAAGTACCTTCAGCATGGTGTTTTCAGCCTAACTTTAAGTGAGAAAAGATAAATTGAGAAGCCACAGTTGGAAAAAAAAAAGTAGAGAGAAAAGAGAAGTGCAATTCCTAATCACACAGGGGTTACCAACAATTCCATAAATCATCTTATCCACTTTGACCTTGTTGGTGTTGTCTGCAGAAACAATGGTCTGATCTGCATTCCTTTCAGTCCTGCTAACAAAACTCTCCCTTCTGGAGAGAACCCATAGCTCCAGTTTAGAGTTCATCATCTTGCTTCCTCACATGAACGTTTGGGGAAAAAGTTATAAAATGCTCAGAGACTTCTACCAATCTAATCCCTTTCTGAAACTATTGATTTCTCACTGCTTTATTTCTGTATATAAAATTTTATCCCAAAGCCTTTGTCTGTCTTACACAGATCCAGAAAAAACAAACAAACAAACAAACATTTGCCTAATGCAATCTTCACAATGGCCTCTCCCCACTGAATTCACTTAAGCTATTCCCCACCATAGGCATCTATTGGTTTTACATTCCCTAATAGTTCATACAATAGGCCAGAATTAGCAATCACCTGGCTCTGTTTTCTCTGAATGGTTAGGCATTAGATAAGATGATGCTGAGACTGTTTCTTTTTGTTGTTTTTTTCTCCATCTACTAAAATAACACACACAAAACAGAGGAAGAGAGGAAGAGAGAGATATGAATCTGCTATAAAAACAGAGCACTACTCACTTCCATCCACTCTCTCACCAGGGAATGACAGGACCTAGTAATGCTAACCTTTACAAGAAGACAGAGCATTGACAGTCCCTTGGTTTCAAATCAGAGGAGAAGTATGCCTATAACACAGAGATGGTGTGTGCTCTAAGCTTGTAAGTGTCAGGGTCAGAAGAGCGGAATGTGCGAAGCTAAAATGATCTACTTAGAAAATATTTCAATATTTTTATTGAGACAAATATTGTGGCTTGAGACAAATAGCAAGATGAGGGAGTGGCTGTTCTAACTATTGTGCAACATCCACAGTCATTGAAAATAACACTGAAAAGACATGAAAATAAATGTATTAATTTAGATAAAGGAATGAAATTGATAAGTCTACCTGTATCGTACAGACTGATATGAGAAGTAAACTCAGTCTTGTTAAAATATAGCAAATGAGGCTTCATAATACACTCTGGGTTTATTTCAAAGCACACAGATTGATGTTGCAATCTTCCCAGAATAAAATAGTACCATATGATAAAAATACATAAAACCACAACATGTCCTGTGTCTAGAGCTGTCAAATCAAAGACCTCATCAAAGCAAGCCATTATGCTTGCTGAAGGAAGGACTTCACTGAAGACAATGAAGTTCTCGAAGTTGCAAAAAATAGGCACAAAAAGAAAAGATTATCCCACAAAGTGGGACCATTCCACCAAGTAGGAAATAAAAGAATATAATATCTATATATTGAGAGTCTCATGTTAGATATGTATTTATGTTTAAAAATACACTAATGAAGGATATTCTGAATTGAAAGACGGGGTATACGTATGCTAACTTAAGCATCCACAATTAGGTGCCTAGATTTTTAATCATTTCTTTATCACTTACTATTTCATGAAGAGAATAATAACATCAAAAGGGTAATTCACTACATTCTAAGATTTTTGTCTTAGAAGGATAAAGATTTCTGAACTGGAAGTGCTTTTTTGTTCTATATATTGTCATAACCGTCAAATAACCCATTCTGTAATTTCAAATTAAATCCCACAAAGATTAACTATTCTAGTTCTGTTAAATGTCTTGAATGTCTGCAATACAATGTCTAAAATACAAAGGAAGCAGGAGGAGAGAAGAAAACAGAAAGCAAGTTTAGGCAGTAGATATATCCTCCACTCCTGCTGGGGTACTTTCCCCCCCCCCCCCCCTGAAGTTTCACAGATTAATTTAAAAATACAAAATCTAAAAACAAACAAATAAAAAAAAAGAAACAAGCTCCCTTGCTATTACTAGGCAGCTGATCTGAAGCCAGTGTTGAGAAGTTTCCATTTAAATATATTAGTGATTTTAATAAGGTTTGTGTTTGTTCAAGCATTTCCCATGAAGAAATCATTTCTATAGCAAAAGGTTTTATTGAACCATTAAAGAAGCCTAGACAACAATCTACACAAGCCAATAAAATGGCAGCTTGTGTCATCAAGCAGGCAGAGAAAGTTTTATTAAAATATTGAGTTCAGCAAGTACATCAAGCTTTACCCAGTGCAATCAATAAAATTAATTAGGCACAACATACCCAATAGAGTTTAGTACTAACTTCACTGTGAGAAAAGATATATAAAGGCATATATATGTATTTACATCAATTTAATATGTTCTATGATATTTTTACTCAAAATAGAAATACATTAACATTTGGTTTATCATTACAAATGTTGTAACACAATCATGAACACATAGGATACACTTAATTTCTCTTGCTGCAATGACTGTTGCTTACACATTTTGTACTATATTACACTATAGAATACAATTGAAATATCAGCATAGAAATCTGCCTTCCTCATGCTTTACAAAAACACTTGACTAGCCTAATAGATGTGGAACAAACTAAAAAGGTCCAGTCATCAATGCATTACCTGGCAATTTACCTTACAAATACTCTGGTACATAATGTTGTATGTCCTTTAGCCAGATGATATTCCTTTCTTCCCACCACTATTTTTCATCTTCTGAAAGAATAATTGAATTTTTCCTCTGTGCTCAATCTTCTGTCAAGCTATGTTGATTCAGTTTGGCATCACAGATAGAGTAACAGAGGTAGAATAAGTTTGAAAGTATGGCAGATACTCTCATCATGTGAAAGGTCATACCACATCCCAGTATTTGATTGGTAGGCTTCATACTGTATCTTTATGTCTTCCCCAATATCAGCAACTGAGTGCAATAACTGGGAGAGGTCAGATATTTCCTTCCCTATTGCCAGCTTTCCAAGCACAAAACTGAGCAAGGAGACAGAGTTTGCCAGGGTAGCTTTATACTTTATTTCTTTACCTAAATGAAGTGCAGGAAGCTGACAGATATTCTTTAAAATATTATGGAATATTTCAAGGTAGAGTAAGTAATACTAAGAATTTTACTCTTAATAGTTTTGCAGGACTTTTCAATAAATTATGGCTTAAGCACAATGAGTAAAGTTGGAGTTACTCTGATCCTCCTAAAATGGAAATGAGTGAATAGAGTGATTCATCTAAAGTTAACATTGATAAAATCTCTAAACAGAACCTGAGTTCATACCCCAATGATCTTTGTCCTACCCCTGCTTGTTTTGTATTTTTAATTTTTAATGCAGTTTTATTTACTCAAACATATCAATGAAATAAGTCACAGTTGGAAGAAAGGAAAATAAGACTCTACCATGTTAAAATGCACTTAGCTTTTTACATCTCCTTAGTGTCTATGTTAGAAACAGTCTTTGAAGAGGCTGTTCTCCCTGCTCCTTAGAGCTTATAGTGGCCACTGACTGACTTTCAATGTCAGGAAATCTCTACCCTATCTCACCATATTCCAAGTTTCTTCCCTCCTATACCAAATAGTAATAAATACAGACTGAGTATCAATTGGTTTCTCATTTTCCCATCACATCTTCTCTTTAACTTAAGAAATTCAGTAGAAGGGGCCAATGAATAAGCTTTGGTATAGCTACCATAGAGGAAGACTTAAAAAATCTTATATACTGCGCTATTACTGGCCTGTTTGCAAGGATTGAGAAGAGATAGTCAGCACCAGGCAGAAAGAAGAGAGATGCTGCAAATGCTGAGGAAGGAAGCCAAATACAGATCTGTCCACCACAGCTGAGCTACCATGTCCATACTACTCTGATCACCACAGCTGTCCTTGCTTATTTGTGTGTGATGATTATTCACTGGCTAACTGATTTTCCTGCCAGCTGTAACTAAGTTACACAACCAATACAAAATAGCATCTTGCAGACAAGGTAAGATCAGTTCTCCAATTAAAAGTATAATTGTAGAAAATTGTCCTGACATTACTTTTTAATATGCTGCCTAATTTAGGCAATCTGTCAAGAATCCTTGTTATGTTACAAAATAATATCTCTCCAAGAAACCTGTTAGAGGTTGCTAAGGATTATATAATTGAGGCTGGTGAGGCTATTTATGATGGTTTGCAAATGAGCATCTCTAATATATTCTCTAGACTTTATTGAATGAGCACCATATGCCTTGAGATTCCTACTTTCTAATAATTTCTACACGCTCACCTTTTTACAAGCTCTGGTTCTTAATAGATAATGAAAGGCAGAAAGGTACAATAGATGGCATTTCCAGGCGTGAGGAAACCACAGCTTTTCTAAATCAAATCAAGAGGAGTTCTGTGTACAGAACATGCACAGGAAGGGGCATGCAGTGGTCTGATTAGAGGCTCATCTTGCAACCAGTAAGTTTTGGAAAAGTATACACTAATCCAAGGCAGAAATGTAGCACTATATGACAATAGTCTGGTGTCAAAAAAGCTCTTCTTTTAGAGAAACAATCTGAAGGAGCTGACTATAGTAGAAGGAAGACTACATTGGGCAAAATGGTCTTCCTCTCTTTACCACACTTTGGTAGGACAAATATTACCACTTCAATGATGTTTCTGGAAAAATGTCAAGATTCTTACTCCAAGACAGGAGAGAAATGACAAAAAAAGTTATATTCTTTACCAGTAAGATATGAAATAAGAGCTGTGAAAAGAAGCTGATCCACATAAACATTAGGATTATAAAGTTAAAGGCTCAATTCACTTATATCTACATGTAAGTGTGAAAGTGTTCAGTGTTATTACACATATGCCTAATGTTGGATCCAGGCTGCTATACTATACTGAAATGAGTCTTTCAGGATTTACTCTTCTAATTAGTTTCTTGGGTTTAATTTCTCTGCATCCTAATAAGTAATATAATATTACTCCAATAGTGAGTTCTCATTTTTCCAGAATGTGAAATCTCCATGTCAGATTCTCTCTCCAAGGAATTTCTTGTAGCTAAGTCTATTTTGGCACTTTCTGAAAACGGCTGTGTGCATGCAACATTTAACATTTGAGCTGCACTGGCAGTTTTTTTTTCTATTTTCTTTTTCAATTTTGGAAATTTAAACATTATCCTTGGAAATGTAGTTCACTTTAGAACATTCTTGTTCATCAGCTGACCTGGGAATGATTTGTAGCATATATGAACTTGTTTTTTGTAGACGCTTTTTACAGGGGACTTTTTGTGGGAGGTTCTTGCAAGTAGAAAACCATAGGTAAAACAAGTACTACAAATCGCAACATATAATTATCTTCTAGAGCACAGCTTTAGAAGTTTTTTTCCGGTCAATTTAGGCCTGGTCTGAGTTTTGATTAATTTAGCTTATCATAGGATAAATCAAAATGGTAGTCATAAGCAACTATGAAAAAAAAGACCCTTTATATTAGATAATACACACAGAAATAGCACAAAGAGAAATTTGGATTGCAGCAACAGCCCTATAATAGCTACTTGAAAACTTCATGGCTTTCAAGTGGTTATATTACAACTCCCTAATGTGTCACACAAAAGAGTAAGGAATACAGAACAGACATTTTTGTCAGTCTATTTTCTTCAGTGCTCTTTATTTGCTGATAGGTTTAGAAGATTACCATCACCATGGTAAGATGACTATACCTTTTCTAATTATTGTAGGTCCTCAAGAAGCAATGGTGTTTGATGGTGCACCACAGTTGGTTCATCTATACTAAAGCTCTTTAATGAATCCGTAAGCATAATTTTCCAGAAAATAAATCATCCATTGGTTTAAACTATGCATATGCTCATTCTTAGGATCAGTGTCCTCAGTGAAAAATTAACACTGATCCTTTTCACCTATGACTCTATTCTCTTTAAGCTCTTTCACTTTGAAAATAATTTAAAGGATAAAATAATTGAATTCAGTGATGAATGAATGTAAAATCAAAGAAAGAAAAAAACTTAAAATAATCTGATCAAATAAATCCGATTAATAGTCACATCTCTCAAGAATTAAGTACTGATTTCAGGTGTCCACTAGTGGGCAGCACAAATGCATCCAAAACAAGTTGGCAGTGGAATTGTTTAAATTTTGTTTTGCATTTAGATTTCACAGATGGACCAATTTATCAATATTACTGACACCATCTTAGTAGAAATCTACCTCTCACTCTAACAGAAAAGTAGACATATGGTCTTTAACACCAAACAATTAGATAAATTATTACATATTATTCTATAAGTATTATTATATTAAATAAAGAAATATTTTTATTGCAGACCTCCTCAAAGGTGGTGAGAAGAGAAGGAGGAGGAGTAAGAAGAAGAAGAAGCTTAAATTAGAAAGCGCTCCCTGCTCTGGTAAGTGTTGTGTGAGGTTCTCACTGAGACTGAGTATTGCTATATTTCTGTTCAGGTAAATCTTAAAACATAACATAGATCCTTCTTGTACTACATACACAAAATAATCAGGTCTCTAGGAAATTATAATCCACATCCCTTGCAAAGTCTTTTAGATATCCTAGCCAGTATCTAAAAGAGGGAGGTCACCTGAAAGTTGAGTCTACCTCCCTTGCTGTCTGAGAGCCACTGCTAATTTTCTGTACTGCTGTGTTTGTCTTTACATCTTGGTGGTGGCTGCACACAGTGCAATCTGTATCAACATTCTCCATAGCTTCACATTACTTCTTTTCTTATTTCACATTCCTTCACATTTTGTCCCTGTGGCCTTGCTTAAAGAATTAAGCTTACTTTTGTTTCTTAAATCACCTACTATTTCCGATGAGTGCATAAAACACCAGGAGATGCTGATGTATACCTGCTGTATAACTGCTTCTATATTCTATGTTTATGTTCATATTCTCTTTATACAGAACTCACTGAAATCTTGGTCCAATCTTGGTCTTGTTTCCATTTTCAGCTGTCATGAATTTCTTCTCTTTTTTTGCTGGGAGTAAAGGAAGTTATAAAGGAAGTCATGGACAAAATAAACTATTAATGTTCAACATACACATATATGTGTACATATATGTACATATATATACCTCCTTAAATCTTATCTTTAGGGTCTAGCATTCTCTGAATGCCAAAGAGTGTCAGGTGCTTGAGGAAGGAATGTCTTGCATTCTTAAACTTATCAATTGGACAAATTAAAAGAAAGTATCTACCTAACAAGATCTTGTGGTCAATGTAGGAAGCAACTTCAGTCGATGAAGAGGGAGGAAGCTGTTTGGAATTCTCCAGGAAACAACCTCTTGCCCAAAAAACATTGACAACAAGTTATGCAAACAGCTCGGGGAATTACATCCCCGATGCTCCTGACTCACACGCAGTGAAGATTGCTCATGTCCACCACCTTACACATTTTAATGCAGGCAAAGCAGGAACTGCAGGGGAAAAAAAAAAAAAAAAAGAGTTCTGATAGATATACGCATAAATATTAACCTATTCAGTATGGCAAGAGAACTACAACATTATCTTCCAAAAAGCAAAAAGAGGATGTAATTATTTCTGAAAGAGTAATCCAAATTTAAGTCTTTATTTATTGAATAACATGCTTATTCTATTTTAGTCTATTGTAAATTCAATAACATTTTTCTATGTTGCCATATCATCATATGAACCGAGAGATCATTTTAAATTTACTGTCACATCATTTTATTTTTAGCTTTGTTTTTCTCTGTCAACTCAGAATATGTCACTCCTACTCCTTGTGTAGGAGTAATGTAAAGGAAAAATGTTTTATATTTTTCTGTTTGATTTCTTTTGATGTCATGTTTTATTTTGTTATGTTTTAAAACAATTCCTTAGCACCAGAATAAATGGGACTCAAAGTTTAAGTTGCTAAAACCCACTGCATTTCTCTAAATGGTAACTTGAGTCTTGTTCTCATTTCTTTGAATTTTCCCTGTAAATGTAACTTAAGGCATTTTAAAGCAAAATACACCATTATGCATCAGAAGGAAATTGTTTCTGGGAAAATATTATTCATATTTTCCTCATATGTCCTACTGTTACTCGGACTACTATAGGTGAAGAAAAATATTCCGTCTTTCCATTTTCCTGTCACAGCATTCAGAAATGAGGCATGGACTATGCTATTTTATCTCAGAAAGGTGATTTTCTTTTTGATTTTTTTTTTAAACAGGAATTTGAAAATATTTTGGGCTAATAAATCATTTCAGAGCAAAAAATGCAGATATTCCTTTCATAAATCACAAAATTCTGTTCAAATTTTAGCATTCCAGTTGTCATGTAGTTGTACTAGAAAACAATCTGAGTGAAGAAATGTGTACACTTAAATTGAAATCACAGCTTACACCAGACAGAAATAAAGCTGTGCTAGAGAAGGAGTACCAAAGCTTAAGGGATATTTTTTCAGTCTTTTTGAAGGACCTGATTGAGCTTTAAAGTACAGATTTGCACATATACTTCTGGTCTGTATGTGCAACATTGCCTGGCTGTGAAATGGGAACTCCTGCCAATGAAAAGTCAAGATATTTTTCTTTCAAGTGATGTGTTTTACTAGAAAAGTTCCATTTTGTGAGAACTCTGTTTTTCTCTAAGCAAAATGTCTCCTCTTCTGTTCTAGGCTAGCTACCTAAACGGTCTTCCAGAAAATTTAGAGATTAGAAGTACAGAAAAATGATGGTATCTGCCAGCCTAACTGATCAAGTGGCAAATATTTAGACATGAGGTCTTTGCTTGTTTCTCCTCTCCATGGATAAAGTGACACATAGACTACTACTTGATTCCTGCTGCTTTACTGAAAAGACCCTGATGCTCACTTATTCCTCTATTTTCATCCTTTCTATCTTCTACTTTTTTATATATTTATTTTAGCTAACAGCTAAAAGGTGAAAAAATCATTTTTCAAATAGCCTAAAATTTTCAATCACAAAGTTATTCTGTGCTTTGTTGACATCCTTTAAGAGGCATTTACTAAATAACCATTTTCCTACACCATTCTTTAGTAAAGGTTAAGGATGATTTTCACCAAACATTTCTTTTCTGTATTGGAAAACCAGAAATTACAAATAAAAGAAAATGCTCTAAATGGAAAGAAAAGAAAAACACACAAACAAAAAGTCTAAAAATATCTAATAAAGACTCGGAAGTTAAAATGATCACCAAAAAATCTGGATAATAGGAGAGTTTTTTACACATTCTATAGAGAAAAAAAAAGGCAGGATAATTATCAGAACCTTTGTAATAATGATGCAAGAGAGAAATAAGAATGTAGCAACTTCAGTCAGTGTATCCAGAACAACATTTCCAGAACACAGCAGCACATTGAAACTAGTCTCAAGGACGCAAAGGAGAATGCCTCTATTGCATCTACTCTGCAATTAAATGGATAATACAAAAGGAAAGAACAATCATTTGATATCTGGCTCTCTCATCAAAATAAACAGATTTTGTTGGAATTCACTTCTAGATAAAGTTCATTGGAAGCAAAAAAAGGAAAAATGGAAATATGTGTATTGCTGAACTGTGTTGGTGAAGTAAGATAATATATTCCTACTGTGTAGGATGAACTACTTTCCTATCCATCACTAATCATTGGGAAAGGTGACATCTGCTCTGCATACCTCAAGTGTGCCAATACATGGTTATTATATAAATGACTAGTTAGCTGCTTTGCATAACTATATGCATGAGAAAAGATCTACCTGATACTAAGGGTAGATGCCTGATCTCTAATACGGTGGAAGATAGCATAGAAACTTTTGGCTAGAAATTGAATCAAGGCATATTCAAATGAATCACAAAGCACAACTTCTTAACAGGGAGAAGGATTTTTCCACTAAATCTAAACAGAAAGTGGTATATTGTCTTAGATCAAAATTGAATACCTTTAGAAAAGATTTACTTTAGAAAAGTGGGAGTTAATAGAACTTGGTACAAGGGCAGCCAGGTGAAATGTAATTGCTTGACATACAGGAGGTCAGACTAGATGATCTAATGGGACTTTGCAGCAAGTAAATGGGAAAAAAAAGAAGTGATCTTGATCAAGACCACAATATATTTTTTACAATGGAAGTGTATAGTTAAACATAACATGACCATACATGAAGAATGAAGTCAATAATCTAATTCACTATGCTTATGCTAGTAAATAAAATACCGTTTTGAGCAATGACATGATATACTGTTTAATTGTTAGGACACCTGCTCTCGCAATGTATTTTTTAACATGTTAAGCCTATTCAGATGTACCAGACACAGTTCAAAAGACAGGTATCCAGTAAGGCAATTGGAATGCAGCCACCATCTTTCCACAGTAAAATATTTCAGCAGGCAGATATGAACTGTGTATACTTGGCCTATGAACTAGAAAATTACCCTATTTTTTAGTATTATAGAAATAACCTTGCTTATAATTTTATCTCAGAGTTGAATGGAAAAGGTGATTGTTCACCAAAGGTCCCATTAGTTGCAGGGTCTAATATCCATCACTGAGGTAATGTCTCATCTGGATGATCACATCAAACATTTCACATGCTTTAGGTAACTGACAAAATTTAGCCAAATTAGACAATTCAGAACTGCTACTTTGGCCTTTCAAAAATGCTGTTGGAAAAGACATTAAATCATGAGCAGTGTTAATTTCCCAGAAGCATTTTTATAGATCATTATGTCTTAATCTGCCTTGCCCACTTTGTACTTATGACTTCTTTTATATTGTCTATATCCTGGATCAGGAAAGATTCAGACTACCAAAAAGCCCTACATGTCCTTATGCTCTTCCAGGAGGTATGACAGCATTACTCCTAAGAAGCAGGAGAAGTTTGTCAAATAATCCTGAAAGCCTTCGTTGCTCTACTATGTTTATCTTGCTCTTTTTTTCATAGTAATCCTGTATTTAGATTACAGACAAACAGATAACAGATGCGTACCTGAAGTACTTGCCTGCTGGGACAAAATCTGAGCCCAGATCATACTTCCTCTCATGTCACCATGACCTAAGCATTAGTGTAATGAGTATTGCAGGTTCTCAGTCCCAACTCTTAGAGCTGCATTTCAGATTACACTGTCTGTATGCTGCATATTAATGTCATATAAATTTAAGTAGGTTTGTATATGGCCTTTTAGCAATACCACTTAACAGGGAGAGGCTATATTAATAAATCCAATGCTAGGTTTTACATTTGCTTATACAAAAAATTCAAGTCCATTTAGGCCTATATTTCAAATTTGCAATTAAAAAAAAAAAACTTCCCATTTTTTCCACATAGTTTCATGTTTAGTTACAGTTTTTTTGCTTTACACACTCTTCTCAGTTTAGTTGGACTGGCTTGCATAACATAAGAGATCATAAAGTAATCTGTGAGTGGAGGGGTTAATTGGACTATTTATCTAAGTTGCACATCAATACAGGTATAGTCCATCAAAAAAAAAAAAAAAGAATTGTCACCCTCTTTATTTACATTAATCATGGCTTTTGCTGTTGAAGAATTATACACAGAATTTCATCTTCTTTTCATTCATGTGTCCGTGAAATGCCACAATGTTTAGCTGGTGTGTGTAAAAGAACATTTCAATTGAAACAAGACTGAATGGATACTGATTTTTGAAATGGATGAAAACTTTAGTAAAAATATGAGATTCTAACAATTTCTCCTATTCATTTAAGAAAAAACTAAAAGATTAACTTTTTTTTTTCTGGCGAGGGGTGCTATTCATGATAGAAAGGAGGAAGATGAGAAACCTCAAAGATTTGAAAAGATATCTGCATGTGCAAAGAAACTGTACTTATTTTTATTACAGGAAATATTTTTATTAAATTTTTGGAAATGGTAATTCATGGATGATATCAAAATATGAATAATTCAAGCTAGGAGAAATTTCTCCTTCAGTTTAAGAGTTTTATTTGTAATTTTTCTTTACAAGTAATTTTGAATCTTAAAATGGAAATTCTCAGTCTTCCTGTTTACTTATATTTAGCTCTTATAAAGTTCCTAAAAATATTAATTTTATTCTTTCCTTGCACTCATTCAACCTTGTTCAACTTAACATTATTCTTAATTTTCTCGAATTTATAAATCCTAGAATTTGTTTTCCTTAAGCAGCCAGAGAAGGCAAATTGATGATAAAACTACAAGCATTGTTATGTTTCTGAAACATCAAGAAAATTGTGCTTAAAATGAGTCATCTGTTTCTTTCCTTTCCAACATGTTTGTCATGGAGGGAAAGAAAGAAATTATACAAAAATATTAATTTGGCCAATCAGACATAGAGTGAGAGAGAGAGGATGTGAATAGTCTATGATAATAGACTGAAAAAGAGAGGTAGTTATCCTTACCCGAGCATAATAAGGGATGGTAGTTCTCAAGTTCATTTAATCAGCTCTTAAGGGCTCTAAGGCTACCACCTAATCACTCTTTCTTTTAAGTCATGGGTGAGGGAAGGAAAGTGGTACTGCTATGGGAAGAATCTTGTCCACAATTAGCAGTCTTGTTTAATCAGCACATGTGCTATCAGCAACATGTCAATGCAGAACAAAAATTAATATAAATATCACTACTAGATTTAATATTCCCAACTGTTTAGCTTCATCAATTTACAAAATATTATTTTGCAGACTTACAAGGGACTTTCTTGAAAAGCATGGATTATTCTTATGAGTACACTTTGATTGAATCCCAAAATATCATATCCAAGTACACATAACTTGACATGTGACTGTCAAAGCAGTGAGATGCAGAAACCATCTCCTTTCTGTACTTTTGCCTCTCACTAGGCTGTAGACAAGAATATTCACTTCACGGAGACTGTAGCATTTATTCATGCTAAGACTGAATGAATGGAAGGCAGAGGTTTCATCTGAGCTTCTTCTTCCTCTGCAAAGCTAAATTGATTCAATGTTGAAAGCAATTATTTCTGTCATTGCTTTTTCAGCTAAATATGACTTCTCAAAGCCTCCGAGGAAACAAGGACAACTCCCTCTCTCCCAGGCTCAGGAAGACAGCAGTGTGAGACTGTGGAGGCAAGAGTAGTCAGTACTATACTTGTTGGATCAAATCACATAGATAAAGCTTGGGCATAAAATACAATAATGTTTAAAAAAAAAAAAAGAAAAAAATAAAAGAAAAAAAGAAAGAAATTTGGTTCAGTGCTTCTTTACATAAATTCTTTGCAAGATCATCTCCAATATTTGTTTCATAGTTGTATCAGTAATTGCTGAAATCAAACCACTAGAATGTCTGCACCAAAACCACAATAAAAAAAAAAAAAAAAAAGAGACTTTACTAAGAGAAAAGAGAACAGTGAGAACAGTTCTATCAGGACCAGTATGAAACATCCAAAATACCCAATGTGTTACGAAGCTATTTGACATATAAAACAAAAAAAACATTGAAAAGCAACAAAATACTTTGACTGTGGTATTTTCTCACTATACTTCTTAATACTATTATTTGTGAAAGCATTTATAAAAATGCCTGCACTTAGATTGAGGTGGCCCTCAGACTAACACCCTACCAGGGCTGTATGAACCAAAACTTTCCTGGTATTATGGACATGTAGCATTGTTTTATTTTCACTAGCTACTTCATTCCATCATGCTGTGAAAATAACAAACAGAATAAACTAGATTTAAGACCAAAAGGAAAAAGGCCCAAGAAAATCACAGGAGCAAGCTTTGTAGTAAAAATCCATTCTAGGAAACTCCTGACTGTCTCTTGGTATCTTAAATCACAGGACAATGTTGGTCACAAATTACTATTTTGAGATATGTATCAAACTACAGCAAATTACTGTACTTTAACAGCACTTCAATGTGAACAGAAAAGATACAGCTTAGACGAGATTTAGCAATTGTCTTCCCTGAGCTGATAGTTCCCAAACTTGATTTTATAAAGGGAGAAGTTATGTCATGCAGTAAAAACGGAGTGTGATTTTAGATTACAGTTAGGGTAGCTATTTAAGGTCCGCAGGATACAGAAACGACAGGACTAAAGTAAAATTTTATCATGACTTTGAGAGAAGGCTAAGTAACTCACTAATAATTAATTACTAATAACTGATGATTTTATCAATTTCTCATATATACGCATATAAACCCCTAAAGTATCTTACCCAATTCCTTTCTTATTTTTGTCAAAATCTCATTCAGAGACAAGAAGTGCAATTCTCAATTTGCTTTCACTTTATGATTTGAGCATTGATTTCCACAGTCTGGTTCTTTTGGTTCCCTTTGATATGCTATCCCAGGTTCAAAGCCTTTTTTGGTAACTCTGATTTAATAATCAAAAATCTTAATTTTTACTCTGCTATGATAAATATTTACCTGAAGAATCTAGAAGATCTTATTTTTAAATACATGTCAGTGACTTTGGATGGAGATAGAAGTTTTTTGCTAAATTAAGGCAGTATTGAGGTTTTGCAATAGCAAATAGAGACATAATAAGCACCCAATCACAGACTCCATGTTTTTGTGTTTTCTCAAGGGATATCTTAATTATTAATTATTAAATAATAAGCAACACAGGACTCTTCTTTCTTCAGCTTTGCACAAGTAGATGTATTCCAAGCATGAGCATCTACTATATTTTTGTATTTCACATCTGTGATTTTCATCTATACATCTCTTAAATATTTTAATTAACAGAAATTATGTAGATATACATTTATAAATGCAGTTTTACAAACATTTTATACATAAAATCCATCATGTAGCCAGTGTGGTCTCTAGGCTCTAGATTTATTGCATGTCATTTGTGCTGAGATACACAATTTAGCTAGGTAATAGGTTTTTTTGTCAATAAGAGAATGATAGAATGACAGAATAGTTAAGATTGGAAGGGACCTCTAGAGATCATCTAGTCCAATACTCCTGCTCAAAGAGGGATCCCTAAAGCACATAGCACAGGGTGGCATCCAGGCAGATTTTCAAGATCTCCAAACAAGGAGACTCCACAAAGTCTCCAGGCAGCCTGTTTCACGGGCTTTGTCACCCTCGCAGGAAGGAAGTTCTTCCTCACATGGATGTGGAACTTCCTGGTTTTCATCTTGTAGCCATTACCCCTTGTCCTGGCCATCACTGAAAAGAGTTTGGCCTCTCCTCCCTGCCTTCACCCCTCTGGTATTTGTACATATTAATCAGATCTCCTCTCAGCCTTCTCTTCTCCAGGCTAAACAGGCCCAGCTCATTCAGTCTTTGCTCATACGACAGATGATCCAGTCCCTTAATCATTTTTGTTGCTCTACGCTGGACCCTCTCTAGAAGCTCCACATCCCTCTTGTACTGGGCAGCCCAGAACTGCACTCAATACTCCAATTGTGGCCTCACCAGGGCTAAGGAGATGGGCAGGATCCCCTCCCTCTACCTGCTGGCGACGTTCCTCCTGATGCAGGTCAGGATCCCATTGGTCTTATTGGCCACAAGGGCACATTGCTGACTCATGGGTAACATTGTCAACCAGGACTCCCAGACATCCATGGAGCTGCTTTCCAGCAGGTCAAACCCCAATCTGTACTAGTGCCTGGGGTTATTCCTGCCCAGGTGCAGGAAAGCTGCCCTTGTCCTTGTTGAACCTCATGAGGTTCCTCTCTGACCAACTTTCCTATCTGTCTAGGTTCTTCTGAATGGCAGCACAGCCCTCTGGAGTGTCAGCTACTCCACCCAGTTTAGTATCATCCCCAAACCTGCTGTCTCTTCCTCCAAGTCATTGATGAACAAGTTGAACAGCGCTGGACCCAGCACCGACCCCTGAGGGGGCACCACTGGCCACAGGTCTCCAACTAGTCTCACCCTGTTTATCACCACCCTCTGAGCCCTGTCATCCAGGCAGTTCTCAACCCATCTCACCTATCTGTAGGTTCAATCCACGCTTCCGGAGCTTTCCTATAAGGATGTTGTGGGAGACTGTGTCGAAAGTCTTACTCAGGTCAAGGTAGACAACATCCACAGCTTTCCCATCATTCCATCATTCCCATCAAGAGGTGACAATTCAGAAGGTTAGTTATCTTTCTCAACATCCGGGGCTGTTCTGCATGTTGAAATCACCCCTGACTGCTATTAAAATGACCAATTTAGGTGTTAGGATGCTCTCTACCACTTCTTCCTATGGCGAACATGATAATAAAAGTCTTCAATTTAAAAGAAGGGATCAAAATTTCACGTATGCACAAATTGAGCTACCTTTTCCTGGGTGTAAACCAAATGCTTATTCTACAAGAAGCAAGTGATAGCAAATCATAGTGGCTATTCATTCTGAAAGAAGTCTCAATAAAAAGGTCATAGTACATAAAAAGATTGTAGTGATACAAATCACAGCAAACTAGAAAAGACCTTACAAAATGGCTTTTTGCATGGAAGGCAAGCAGAAAGCAGAGTTAGGTAAAAAAGCTCTGTATTTCAAAAGAAAAATTAACCTCAGGGCAATGACTTTATAATTAAAAAAGGAAAAAAAATCCAGCACACAGATAATATATAAATATATATATGTATAAATAATAAATCTTTGCAAATTAGACATTTTCTATTTATTGATGACCTTTACATCCTTTCACTAAAGCAGAAGAAAGTTTCATACTACATGAAATGCTTTGACAACTCTGGTATCTCGGAGAATTTGAAATGTTATTCTAATTATATTTCATAAGCAAAAAACCTGGACTTTCAGAGTCATCTGTATACATTTATATACAAAAGTCATGGTAGGTATGTCCTACAGACTGAAAGACTTAATGACATGGGCCATAAATTGATACACTATAATATTGCTCTAACATTACCAGGAAAGCTATCAAAGTATATAGCTTATTCTTTCACTATATTCAAAACTGTTTTCATGACTTTGCTAAAGAAATATTTCTAAGAGGCAAAGGAAAGCTACTCTCAGCATACCTGCCTCCTTCCTGAATAAATGAAAAGGGAGGTGATTAAAATTTAATTTTATATAAATATGTACAATTGTATTCATGAATACTCCAAGGCAAATATTTGGCCATGTATATTTAACTCATAAGTTAATTACAATGCAGACTTAAACTCTGCAATTTTGCTGAATTGGGGGCATGTTTATGCACACAGACACAGACATATTAACAGTTTATAACCTGGACAGATGTAGGACATCTCTGGCCTTGAAGCTTAGAGCATTAGACTTCTGCATTAGGACATGTTCTCTGAAGAAAGTCCTTAAGATTATTAAAGAACATTTCAATTAGTATAGAAACAGTAGCATTCTCCACCCGGTAGCTCTGGAGTGCATATTTACAAGAGCACACAAATCATTATATGATATATTTCCAAGTGAAACCTTCCTTGAAATGAAGCTTTGTCTTATCTATTTTAGTAAAATTTTTTAGGTGTTTGTGGTGATGACAATAATTAAATGAATTTCCTTTTTTTGCATTTTCTATACAGGATATTATGGGTCAAGTATGTTCGCAAGATGAATTTAACTGTGTAAATTTTGAATAGATATCTTTTGGCAAAGGTGAAAAGGCATCTGGTCATAGTCAGTAATTTATTCTGTAGCTTGGTATTTCTTAATACAAGCATCTTGAAAAATCTTTCTGCTGATGGTGATACACGGGGCCGAGTCTAGTTGGAGGCCTGTAGCCAGTGGTGTCTCCCAGGGTGAGGACTGTGCCCAGGACTGTTCAACTTGTTCATCATTTACCTGCATGAGAGGACAGAGCGCAACCTGAGCAAGTTTGCCAATAATACCAAACTGGGTGGAGTGGCCAACACTCCAGAGGGCAGCGCAGGTTGGAGAGTTGGGCAGAGAGGAACCTCATGAGGTTCAACAAGGACAAGGGCACTTGGGTAGGAATAACCCCAGGCACCAGTACAGATTAGGAGATTCCATCTCCATGTGAGCAGGAACTTCCTGTGAGGATGACAGAGCCCTGGAAGAGGCTGCCCAGAGAGGTTGTGGAGATTCCTTCTCAAGAGATCTTCAAAACCTACTTGGATGCCACCCTGTGCCATGTGCTGTAGGTGACCCTGTGTGTGCAGGGAGGTTGGACTAGATGATCTCTAGAGGTCTCTTCCAACCTCAACCATTCTGTGATCCCGTGGATCATTATCACACAAGAATTTTGGTATCAGTTGTCCCTGGTTTACAAATAAAGCATTGTTCTTTTCTTAACTCTGTTTCTGCTTTCCTCACCCCACTTGGCTTCCTAAAATCAAACTTATCACCGCCAACAATTTCTCCATTTTTGAAGTTGGTTACTGTGTTCCCTTGAAAAGATGGAATTCCTTTTGTAGCTTAAATTATACTTACCCACTTTTGCCACTTGGAGAAATCTTGAGGGTGTTGTTAGCATTCTTCAACAATAAAAGACTACCTCTGATTCAGTAAAAGAAAAAACAATACAAACTGAAAATATTTTACATGTGAGTGTTATTTGAAGTTCCTAAATGAAAACAAAGTTGAAAACAAAGTCCAATCAGCACCAAACTGTATATATGCCTGGATGCTTACATGTGTAATAATTATGTGAAAGTCACTCTGGTATTGGAATTTTGGGATTGATAAAAATTCATTTTTAATGACTCACAACCAATGTTTGCATACTTTTTCAAGCATCCTTCTACAAATTAATATAATTGCTGTAAGACTCTTTCCTCAGAACAAAATGAGTGATTATAATTAAATATTTACAAAACAGACTATCCTGAACTTACCACAGAAACAATCCCAGGAATCTCTGAATCATCTCTGTTCATTCCATACACCTAAAACATAAGGAGCTAACTTGATTTATGAAGAACAAAGGATAGATCTGCTGACAGCAGTATGGAAATGAATCTTATTGTCCTCTGCAACATTTGTCATACAACAAATTGCCACTCACAAAAACTGCATACATTATGTAAGCACTTAGTTAATAAATTTATAAATTTAGATCAAAGATGTATGGATGAAGCTTAGGGGACTTTCATCCAAGAGATCCTACATTTGGCCAAGTCTACATCAGAGTGGATGTTTTTTGAAAGTTTCTAAGTTGAAAAACTTAGAAATTAGACACTAATTGAGAAATCAAGTGTCTAATGTTCTGCTCCTGTGCAATATTGGTAGCACCTCTTCCTGTTAATGGAAGGCAGGGAAGCACAGTTTCTGTGCACACATTGAGCTTTAGGCATGGTTCCAGTCTAGAGAAAAAATCCTAACCAAAGGCCATATTATTCACTTTTCTTGGCAAATCTGGTGGGCTAGGCCAAGTCGAGTATGTTTGTACCCTATCCACTACCTTAGACCATGGTTTCTGCTCTTCCTTAGCATAGTATGAATACTATGAGTTCAAGCTTTAATGGAGGATGAAAGTAGAAAACACATGGATGACTGCTGCACTTTAAATGTTTTCTGAGTGTTATCATTATTAATGGTCCCCCTCATGCAGCTTTTTTCCTCCCTTCTCCTCAGCTTCACTTGCTCTTATTCACTGTCCACTTGATCTACTTTCATATCCATTCAGGACACTATATTTATTACAAGTCTATAACAAACAGGTTACTACTTCATGAGTTTCCCAAACACTACCTTGGACATTTATGTTGTTAAATATGAGAGTGACAGTGCATTTGCTGCATTAAAGTTAATAATCCATTGACTTACTAACTATGACATGTTTAAAGTCGAGCTAATTCTTTGACTCATTAAGCAGTGTAGTGGATATTATATTCCATACATGTTTGTTTTGCTTCTTAAAATAATACGATTTGAGATTTCATTCTTATTTACTGAATAAATATTTTAGAAATTTTGTCTAAGCTCAGTTGTTTTTAACATGCATCTGCATTAAAATCTAGGAAGCAGGTTCATGGTAAAATATCATGTTAGTGATGCTAGTCTCAACACATCTTTCAGGACAAGCAAAATTTAATATGATTTCAGAGTTATAAATTAGAATGTGCCTTTTCATTGTCTTCTTACTCAATTTTCAAATGGTAGATAAAAGGAACACTACAATTTTCCTAACAGGTTGGCAGTCTTTCCATTTCAGTATAATATGTGTCTGGGCCTGTTTCTGTGTTTGTAAATTTCAGTGTATGAATTAGCCAGACTTACATTCTTTTTATTTACACTTTATATTTACAAATACATTTTAAAGTTCATTGAATGATTTATATTGAAGCTCCAATATGAGCTTTTGACCAAACTATTTTTTTTTCTTTTTCCTTTTTTCCTTTTTTTTCCAAAATGTGTGTGTTTTCCATAGAAAACTGATGTTATTTTATTTCTTTTTTGTTTTTGTTTTGCTGTTTTCAGATATCTGAAAAATATATATTTTGTTTTGGCCACCTTCTTTTAAGGACACATGAAAACCTGTCACAAAAATCTATCACAGCACAAATCCACTGGGCAGAGAGAAAATGGTGAATTATGAAGACATTGATCAAAAAAAGTCCTAGTTAAAGGAATTATATTTCCTATTTTATACCGTTTATATTTCTGCAGGTCACAAGAGTGGGTCATTTGTGACTTTAAAAAAAATCAAGTTTTCCACCCAAAAGAAATATAGTACAGACTAATACATAGCAACAAACTTAATGTTTTGTAATAGGCAATAAAACCTATATGAAATAAAGCCATATGGTTGCTCTAAAAAACATCATTAATGACCAGCAAAACTCTACTGAGGGTTCCTAAGTTAGGTTCCATAGTGGTAAGCAGCCAGAAAGGAAAATCATCTTTTGCTGCATTTGCACTTTTATAGATGCTGGCTTTGGCCCACTAAGTGCTGGATATTAAACTTCACTGATAAAATACACCATTTGAGAAAGACTAGCAAACACGGGCAAAGGACAGACAGAAGTAAAATGTGTTAGCTTTACTGTTCAATTCATTTGTATTGTTCTTCCTACAGAAATGCACATCATAAGGGATACTGTAAACTATAATGTGATTGAAAGTATGGGGTCTACATTGTAAAGAGCATGTTCTCTTCATAATTCTTACCTTCATATTTGACTAACACTTTTCTGAATTTACTTTGCATGTCCAAAGCATGAGCACAAGTTCAATATAGGTAATAGCACAAAAGCCATTTTGTTTAGGCACACATTTAAATGAAATGTAAGGAAATAAAGTCTGAGTATGTACTTTATTACTGTACAGCTTTCTGAAGAGAATAAATCTACCTGAACTCAATGTCCCATTTTAACTGAGAATTAAGATTTTTAAGACACTATATTGACCATATGTCTTTATTTACATGTGATCAATATAGTGTCTTAAAAATCTTAATTTAGATGAGAAGATTCAAATGAAATACTAGCAAAAGTAATAAAATTTTAATGTTATGATGCTTTGTTTTTTTAAAATTTAAGTGATGCTTTAGCATCACTTACAACTGCTCCTTGAGGGCCCTCCTATACTCTTCTCCCAGTTGAAAACAATGTCAACACACAGTCGTCTTCTCTGCTCTACAACAGAGATGTAACAATTGACTTTAATTGTAACAGCTATGAGGTAAAGAATCAGAAGTGATCAATGATGGCTGGATAAAACTCTTTCATTTAAGTAGTTTTCCATCAGAAAGAATTGTCAGTTTTTCAAAATAATTGTTGGGAAATTTTTGGAGTCCGGGACAAGAATCTTCAGAAGGTGATCCAGAACATTCATTAGCCCAATGGCAAAACATTCCCATTAGGTGTTAATTTTGACTGAAGTCCCTGAACTCATTGTTGGGCTCAGTATAAAAATGGTCTCCACACTCACGGGAGTAGAGGAGCAATGATAGGTGGGGAGCCCACATGATTCCCCAAGGCTAGCCCAGGAGAGCAGTCAGCCCGTAATGGATTTGTTCACAGCCCCAGAAGAGCCGAGGCACTGGCCAGGTTGAGGATACAAGTCACTGTGTAGGGACACAAGCTCCCGATCCAATTGTGGTCAAGCTGCTCTGAAAGACCCTAGTGAAAGGTCCACAGAAGACAGCAAAGAAAAGGAAGTTTATTTGTTGTAGGTTTAAATAACAGGAAGAGTCTGTAGACTAATAGAAAAATCATTATAGGTCCAAAAATTTAAGAAATACCAACCAACCAAACAAACAAAAAAATACTACCTACCACCACTACAAAAAAAAAAAGTAACACTATTTCAAAATCAACAAGAGAAAGTAGTTAAAGAGACAATCCAGCACCTAAACTGTGAATAACTGTCTAAAGATAATTGCTTTCCATCAATTATGTGTGGTGGGGACTTTGGATGAATGAACTTCTGAAGCAGATATCTTAGCCAAGCATCTGAAGCTGGGTAAGATGAATAAAGATTTAGATCCACAGATGATTTGTGGTGTTCTCTAATTAAATCAAAATAAGCCACAATTTCTTGCAATTCTCTACAACAAAGACAGGATGCTTCCCTTATGTTTCTATTATTGTCAGCTACAGTAAAGCAAAGCCAGATCTAAAATAATCAAATAAACTGATTTTCATACTTGCATTGTAGAAAAAAAATATGTTTTTATTTTTCAAAATCATATTGATTTTAGGAAAAAGATGTGTTCACAAACCTTCTGTGTATAGGTGTGTCTCATTCGTTCTTTCCAACAACTGTCAATAGCCAGGATTTTGATGCAGTCCAGGGGTAAAGAATGGTAACTGCCACAATATATTATGGTAGTTGTTATTTCCAGCTTGGGAAAAAATCAATTCAGTATTGTTGTGACATATCTACCTCTTTGAAATACTTAACAACATGACTGTAATTGTTTCCTCTTTTAAATAGTTTTAATTTATTTGATGTAAAGAGTACAAGACTTGGATGATCATTAATATGCAACAAATGAAAAAGAACTATGTCTCTTACTCTAGGAAATATAAAAGAAAAAGAGTGTGTAGCAGATTATACAAACTGTGCTTTTCTTTTAAATAATTACCCAGATAAAGGGTTGAGCAACAAACACAGAAACCCTAACAAACCTGAAATGAAATCCAGTTACAGAAAATAGCAAATTAAAATAGCTTGTTAGAACTTAATCTCTATGATTTAGAAATTATTATTGACAAAAAAAAAAGATGAGTCTCATAAGAATAGGTATTTTACAAAGTCATTTTAACACTACAAAGATTGGTGCAATTATTATGAGTTGTCTTCTATAAACTCAGTGTCTGGGTCAAGAAGCACAGGGCTTTTGTATTCAGGATTTTCCATCATTCCCACCTGGCAATTTTATGCAAGTGGACATAAAATTCTTTTGAGGTGTTTGGATATGGGATCCTAAAATCATGAACCCCTTCTGAAAACTTTGGCCCTGGATTTTTCATGAATGAATCAACTTTTGGAAACAAATGTATAAATACATTCCACTCAAAGAGAAGACAGACTTATGTGTTACAGATGTATGGCTAGCCATCACAACTTCTGGAGAAGAAACTGTTCATTTCTGCATTTGCTTCTTACTGTTCTTCTTTTCACATTCTCTGCTGAACAGAGAATGTGAACAGATACAGCTAAGCAGAATGTCTCTGCAGTCTATTTTGTGTTGTTATTATTGGGGTAGGGGATGGAAAGGAAAATTAAAGTCCCTTTCAAGTTGATGGCTGAAATCACTTTCTCTTTCTCAGATAGAACAAGAAAGTGCTTGTCTTCCTCCTTCCGTCCCTTCAAAATTTACTTGTTTTCTAAAAAAAAAAAAAAAAGAGAGAGAGAGAAGGGAAGAGAAAGAAAAGATATTTTGATTTGTGTGTATAAAATGAATGTGTATTTATATCTTTTCCTAAAGAAAGCTTAAAACATCTCTGAGATTCTCATTTAATGTGGAAAAAAAAAGACAAAGAAAGAGAAAAGACAGAAACAAATCTCGAAACTTGACAAATAGAAGGTATGTGAATGAATACAAGTCCCACTTGTTAGGGAAACTACAAGTATAAATAATTGGTAATTTTGTTCCTGTACTCTTTGGCTAGCTTATGTTGGATTTCATAACTAATTTTAGCCCTGTTTTACCACGAGAGGGCAGGAATGCTTATCAAACAGATCTTGTCACTTGTTTCACCACTTCTTTTTCAGGAGTGTGGACCAATGTGCTTTCCCTCTGATGATAGTGAGTGTTTAGGCATGTAGCCCGCCTTGCTATGCAAGATGACAAAATCCTTTGACCCAGCAGACTGACTTTCCAAATTAAATCCTCCAAATGTTAGGTAATAAGGACAGGAGGTAGGAGGGGAGTTTGGTTGAACTACAGCTAGACAAAGCTAATGGCAAAATATGAAAATCTCAGCTCAGTCATACCAATGCATCAGGAGGCTGTGAGTAGCCAGCAGTGAATCAGTGCCTTCCTATTCTACATTATGGTATGTAAAAGAAAGAAAAAGGAAGACTTTAGAGATCATTTTTTTTCATTTAACTTTTGTAGCCCTGATTTATTCACCAACAGTATTTTAGCTTTTCGGGAAGCAAGATTGTTTCTGATCAGATCCTACCAGTAGCCAGATCTGAACAGTAGAAGATTGTACTAGGCAGAATACTGTGTAGAATAGTTCCAGACTATTATTAAAGTAAAACAGATTTGTGTGGAAAGTCTTGGTTAACTCATAAACAATTTATAAACTGAAGTATTTAGCAGGGCTTGATTAAAGGTTTAAATACTTGTAACTGTTTGCCAACAAAATATAGTGTTTCACTGTTCCCAAAACCATGTTTTGGAAAAAAAAAATATTACTTTGAGGCCACTAAGAGTTGTAATATTTTAATCAACTAAAATTAAGCTCAGTAATATACACAAAAGTAATTTTTCTGACACTTGTTTTGTTGTCATGTTAAGTAAATTATTCTCTTAAATGGTAAAGTTTTTCGACATCAAACCAAACACTTGTGTGGTTGGGATAGTGACTGGATAAACTATGCTCAGGAAAGAAAGAGAAAAAATACTGAGAAAGTAACCTGATTCTAATCATAACAATGACACATAGAAAAGAATTTATATGAGTTATTTTCCATTAACCATGCCAATTAAGTTAGACTTTCACCGTTCCCTCTTGTAACATACAAGAGAAACAGTGTTCAACAAAACCAGTTGTATAAGACCAAACAATCTTTGTTACTTCTGCCTTCAGGATAATTAGGGTCTTCTCCATATTTAGAGCAGAAAGGGACATTGACTTCCTGTTGTTTTTCTTTGCTGTCTTCCATTGGGAGCTCTTGATTTGAATTTGGAGTCATGATCGCTAGCGGATCTGTATTCTCCATGCTATTTCACAAATCTCTGCATCCCAGAGATTTTCAAGAGCTGTACTACAATAGCATGCTACCAGGGTCATCAGATAACAAGCAGAGAGAAGTAAGACACCTCACAAGCCTCAGCATAAATTTCTTCTGCCTTTTAACTTGCCCAAACAGCGTATGACTCTTCTGGAAGTCATAGTAGGATCTAAGAGCCATTCAACCCAGACTGAACAACCAAAGGCCACCCTGAATTTACCAAATGGAAAAGGTCTAATTGGGCAGCATGTGCTAACACTGAAAAGGCAAATGATATAAGGGCAAAAATCCTTTGTTTTATGTGTTTTATCAGGATGAGCAAAAAAATCATCACAGGTCAGGACTTGCACAAAAGTCATATGAGCCATACACAGATGGATCATCTCATAACTTTTTTTTCAGTGAGACTGTGAAGCTATGAAGAAGGAAGGGCTATATTATAAGCCAGCTAGTATTCAATCATAGTAGAATGCTACCTGCAAACTTCCAAGAAAATGAGTTTTTTTCATAGAGTTGAGCACAATTACACATGTGGAGAGCCTACATCATGCTTTGATCAAAGACCAGGAGGAGTGACTCATATTGCCTTTGCTTGCAGACATGAGAATCATCAAAGGGTATAACAATTTCTATGATATTTTCTGTACTGTAGGAGCATAACAGGTGCAGTGTAAAATTCTGAGTGGATCTTGCATTTTTGCTCTGATATTAGATTGATGCTGTATACCTTTCCATTAAGGATATATCCTCAGAAATGACAAAGTAGAATGTGGAGTATCATTCCTTGCTGTTGCCTCCATTTAAATTCATTGCAAAAGGAAAATTTTTTCCTGATTTTTTTTCAGATAACTTTTGGAAAAATGACAACATTTGGGCATATATATGGCTTATCTTTGAACCCTTATTCACATAATGAATCTACAAACTGTTAATCCCTTCAAGTTGTAGACTTAATTTCTTGATTTTTTGCACAGTATCTTTCCCATTAAGTACTGTTCTTGCAAGAACAAACAGAATTTCACAGGACAAAAACTGCAGCACACAATCATCAGGCAACACCTTATAAAGGAGACTAAGCTATAAAAGGCTCAAGTGGAGCCACATATAGTTAAAGTTTTAAAAAATCTTAATTAATATCAGACCAATAGAAACAGCAGATGTGTTAAAGAACTTATTGTGACACTTATTCAATTAAACTACATGCAAATCACAAGAATTTCACCACTACAATTTTGCTGAAAAAAAAACTTAATTTCAGATTATGAAATTTAATATTGCCCATCCAGAGTGCAGATTATGAGCAATTATTATGAGCTATTATGAGCCATTTTATCATAACATCTGAAGGTATCTGAAGAATTTCTGAGTGGACTGTGATAGATGCAAGAAGTAATCTAGATTCTACAGACTACTTTCACCTTACCTGACAGATGTTAGAAGTGCTCTAGATTCTGCAGACTGACTACTTTTTATCTTGCCAGAATAGGACTGGCCTAATGCAGGCTTTGTGGATGTTTATAAAGCACTTTAGGAAGGCTTTCAGGTTCATAGGTTCAGGCATGAGCAATAACCAAGTCCCAGTCTAATATCAGTGCAAGACCTGAGTAGTCTTCATAGATAGGAAAGTACAACCAATGATTAATCTAAAATAATAAATGGAGGCTACATTGAAGGCGATGCTTTTGTCCTAAATAATATCTTGAGGAAATGAGCAGTTTGATGCAAAAAGAAATACCTTTTCATTAAAAAAAAAAAAAAAAAAAAAGCACATCTTCAAGGACAATTTTCAAAGGAATTCAGGAGATGATATGCCAATAATACTTTCTGAGATCTGAGTCATGACTTCTTTAAGAACCTTTTGGAATCCTAGGCTGATAAGGTTTCTGAGGTTTGAAAATGTGTTTTTGATCCTACCCAGCTAATTTTTTTTAAGACAAAAATCTAAAGTCTAGTTGGGACCCTACACAGAGGTGTGAAGAGCTCAGAATGAAGGACATCGCAGCATTTCCAGGACAGAAAGGGTCAGACTTTTCACAAAGATCTACTCAAAAGCTTTAATTGAGTTTTTCAGATTAGCAGTGAAAAGATTTCTACTGTTTTCATAAAAGCTCAAGTTCCTCAGTACTTTGTTGGGACCTATGCTTTTGTTATAACTGATCTCTCAACCTTGTTTAACAACTTCTCAGATTTAAAGGTATGCAATATATTTCAGTGTACATAATTTAGAAATGAGTGCCAAGTGTTTGTAAAATGAGACATATCAACATTAAAGTGACTGAATCCAAAAATGTAATCTTGAAGTCATTCTACTCAAATGAAGCTTGTTTCTGAAGGTTGTGAGGTTCACAGAGATCTCTCTTCACAGCTACGGATTCTGCAGGTTAGCTCTTTTTTTTTTTTTCCAAAATGGAAAGTTTAGCGAGTAGACCGCCTATCTTAGAAGTGAAGTAAAAGGAAGTTATGAAGACTAGAAGACTAACACTTAAGAGATCTAGTTTTTTCACTTAAACTTGTAATTGGAAACAAGAGGATTCTCTGAGCTTTTATCAGCTTCTACTGTGTTCTCATGACTGACCCTAAGAAATATTCAAGAACTACTATCTCACTTAACTGATAGTCCAGAGAGTAGTTATTTGCAGATCCTTTTCCAAACAGAAAGTCACAGAAACAGATAATCACAAGGTCTGTGTCTAGAAAAGTGATGATGTTTTTAAGTGAGACTTAGCATTTAAGATTCAAAAAGTGAGGTCTTGAAAGCCCCTGCTTAATCTTTGGAGGTGTCCAGGCTCTGTCAGCACCTCATTATTCAGCACTGAGTTTCCTCACATGCCTAAATTTTAGGCCTGCAAAGGCTTAGAAGTAATTCGCTGTTGACATGACTGACAACAGCTTAGCTTCTGTCTCATATTTAAGTCTCCTCAACAGCAATAAACTTGATTCCCTTGCTCATTTCTGCTGTGTACCTCAACCTGACAGGTCTTCTCTCAGCAAATGCATCTGAGAAATGTAGGATAGCTGTCAGGCTCGTAGCTGAAAGGAACAAGAAACCTTCCACAAGCCCCTAAAGATCTGCTTGGATCTGACCTATACAGTTTACCACAAGCATTGGAGGATCTATGATAATACAAGAAGTTGAGCTCTGCTTTCTCGTCCCCTAAGCAAATTCTTTAATTTGCAGAAGTATAACTGCTGTTGCCTTTAGGTTTGTATTTCTGCCTAGTGGAAGCTTATAAAAAGTTCAGAAGAAAGTTTTGGGTACGGAACTCAAAAAAAAAACTATTGAAAGAACCAGAACATAATTACAAAATGAACAGAGAGCAAGAAAAAAAAGATAGGGAGGAGAGTTTGAGGCTGGAAATATTCCAGAATACTGTAAATGGCACCTGAATAGAGACTTTTGCAAAGTGCACGTTTTCATACTAAATCAACAAAGGGCAGACTATAAAGTCTTTGTGATAAAAAACTAAAGCTCCATATGCAGTCCTTGATGGTAATAAGAGCTACTCTGAGTTGGGACCACACAGTAATGTATCTCTGGGTCACAAGCTATGCAAAGCTGTGGGGTGGGAAGGAGGGTTTGCTAAGTGTTAATGAACAGTTAAGAGGCTCAGGAGTTGAGCAAAGTTGTACCCATGTAAATGCAAGACCTGGTGAAGAGACACATCTGGGCAATGAATAGGGACCAGAGCAGACTTCACAGCTGCCTTTAATGTCTCTGCACTACTGAGTCTAAAGGTGCCTGGGGGTATATTCAGCAACAGGATGAGAACAAAAAAGAGAAAAGAGGGGGAAAAAACCATCAAAATTCCAGGGAAGCCATAGCAAAATTTTCCCTCTCCCCACCCTTTTTTTTTTTTTTTTTCTGAGCCATCTGCTCTATTTGCTCTTTGCACAGTATACCCACAGCAACTAACAGCCTAGTTTTAACCTGTAGCAGCAGAGGCAACACGAGAGGACAGACAACCTGGAGAGATTTGTTAATGGGACCACAATCTCTGCTGGGCTGGTGTTTTCACAGGTGTTGCCCATTCAGTGGGGCTCTCCTCTCCTCTCACAGGCAAGAAAGGGCTGTTTTCAGAATAGCTAAGGGGTCAAGCACTGCTCCTTCTCATAGCCACTTCCTCCTTAGGACCACCTCAAAGAGGCCACCCCACCACAGGATCCCGCACTTGATGCTGAGCAGGGGAGCACACCATGGAGGGGAGATGAAGGTCAATTATTCCTCATGAACCTATGAGGCCTCTGGAAAAGTCTCCTGGTTTTCTTTGGATGCCTCCTGGTATACATTAGGTATCTTTGCACACATACACATGCATGCACACACAGATATATACACAAACATGCTATGGCACCCTGAAAAAGAAAAAATAAATAAAAATTAATTTTTAATGAGCTTCTCCTGGTCTTCAGGAAACTGACTGTAGAGAAAGCAGAGGCCTGTGTAGGCAACCCTATAAAATATTTAAATAGACTGTGAAAAATATATGTTCCTAGTCCTGTAGGAGTAAAGAGATAAGGCTTTTGAAGTGATTTTTTTTTCTGTCATGAAACTCTACTTCTGATGCTACTGAATGGATCAAAAGGCTCTTCACTTTGCCTTACAAGAACTTTTCTCAATTGCATTTGCAAAGAACTCTTCCTGATGGACTTGAGCTTCACTTCCTTTCAAGTGAATTTCCCCAATGACACTTAGCATTTACAGTGATATAAATCTATATAGCACATTTTTCTCATAAATTCAAGCTAAGCACTGCCCCTAAATAATTTGGGAAATACTTTTTTTTTTTTGACATTGTAATACAAGCAAAACCAGTAATATATAAAGATATAAGTGTTTTAACTCCATGCTATAAGCTTCTGCTGCCTTGGTTAAGACTTGGGCTTGAGGCATGAAGAGACGTGACTGTGCCTGTGCTGAAAGGAGCCCCTGCACATGCACAGCTTCACTAGCAAAACTGCATCCCACTGGGGAATTCCACTGTTTCACTGGGGAAATAGTGTGAATTTACAATCTAATTTATGCCCTGCATGGCTTGCTGCACCCAGACTAGAGGGGCTTCAGCAATAAATAAACTATTAATGCTTTCCTACTTCGCTGTTGCTAGTGAAAGGATGTGCTAGGTATCTTGCACTGCTTAGTGATACTGATCTACATCTGAGCAGAGCAGAGGATATAGCTCTGTAATTCTTGTGTGCAGGTACTGAACACTCTGGAGTTTATGCCCAAAGTCACCCATCCACAGGCCTTCAGAATAGTTCAGTCTTTTTCCTCCGTCAGTTTCCTCTGTTTAGACACCTGAGACAACCTCAAAACAACCTGAAGCTGGCAGGCAGCAGCCTGCTGGTGAGTCAGGAAGCACAGACCCTGCTAAAGCACCACGATGTTGCTCTTGCCATGGGTTGTTTAGAGGCTGACCTGGGGTCTGCTCTGCATTTCTTTCAGCAGCGTGCTCCTCCTCCATCCAGCACTCCAGCCCTTGCTGGGCTCTACTGTACTTCTGCCCTTGCATTGCCCTTCAGTTGTGCTGGTACAGCTGCTTGGGTGGCCAAGGGCTGGATTGAGCTGGAAATTGTGACAGATGAAAAATTAAACTTCCTCTTCTTTTTGTTTGCTTATTTGTTTGTTTCTATCTGTCTTTCACTAGAGATTTCATGGACTTGACAATGGGAAACGCAGTCCCCGAAATATCTCTTCTGCTAAAGATATCTTGAAAGCTTATGCTATATCTTCCTTCCTCTGAAAAATACTATGATGATTCATTCCAGCTAAAGATATAGACTTAAATTTTGTTCTTACAAATGTGACCTGTTTCATGTCAATGATGCAAATATGAGAGCAGAATTTATCTGTGCTGTGTTGTAAGCTTTGTGAGCATTATTTTTGATTTAGCATTATATACAATACTTGGAGAAACGGTGTGAAACTCCTGGCCCATACAGTATCTTCTTTACTAATTATAGGTTAAGTTCCAAAAAATATTGATTAGGTTTGTCACATCTTACTGTTACCATTTTGACTCAATCAATTAGCTAGTATTTGATCCAATATCAGGAGACGTGAGTGAAATTTTTGCTGCAAAATTTTATCTGTGTCTAGAAATAATTGCTTCAATCAAGTTGAAAATCACTAAATATTTTTAGAAAAAATGTATTTTTTTAAATATATAAACAAAATTATTTGACGGTCTGGATTTTTTTTGATGCAGCTGTGATGAAAACATAAGAATTAGATTCACAAAACTGCTGGTGGTCCTCTACTGCAAAGGCTGGTGGTTACAATAGTCGCCTAGGAGATGAGAGATCAACATTCAAATCCATCCAAGACAGAGTTCTTATTCAGTTCATGGATTTAAAATAAAGTTTGTTATCTCTCTTCTGTGTTCAAAAAAATTGGCACAATTTAGTATTTGATGCAGAATAAGACAGCGTCAACAGAAAGCAAATGAGCTCTGCATACCAACTCTCAATCTACTGGTAGAGCATTGCTTTGGGAATTGGGCTTTTAAATTCATTACTATTCCAAAGACAGATTCTGAATGAGTGGATCAAATCTGTGTTCCTGACATTAGTTCGCCAAGGAGTGAAAAACTTCAGTCGAAAAGGGCTTGATTTTCCACCAACTCTGCAGTCCTATGGAGCTGTCACCATCACCCATTCTCAGCGCTGCATGGAGCCACAGCTTATCTCCGTCTTCTCTAAAGTCCGAGCAAACCTGAATTGCGAAGTGGGACAAGAGTATAGGTGTGTCATGACATCTTTCTACTGCACTGTTACTGGCAATTTCTATTGTGGATCTTGATATAAGGATGCACAATGCACCAGCACATTATGTCACACAGAGCCCACCTGCTGTGTGTACAAGGAAGGGAAAGAGATTTTTCATCTGAGAGTCAGCCTATTTGGGGGCTGGATGCGCTGAAGAACTTTTTTGCTTTTTGGACCTCTCTTCACGTTCTGAGCAGATCTACTCTTAGTCAGTTAATACCATGCAATCAGATGCTCCTTGGTTTTATGATCCTACACTGAAACCTCTGTAAAAGTAGGTTACCTTTTAACCAGTCTCTTCATTTGGCCTTGAGCAGTGTCTCACATTGTTTCTGCAATCTTATTCATTTATACTGGACATTATGATGATCAGTGAAGATTTACTAGCCACTATCAAAACTATTCATTTTCACGGCTTTGTTATACTTTTCTACCTGCTGCTCAGCATCCTTTCTAATGTAATGTCCTGGCTGTGCAAGATTTGGAGGTAGGAACCTGGGAAGGTCCATCTGAACATAACCAGAGACTTCTTAATTGTGAGGGTGACAGAGCACTGGCACAGGCTGATCAGAGAGGTTGTGGAGATATCTTCTCTGGAGATCTTCAAAACCTGCCTGGATGCAATCCTGTGCAATGTGCTATAGGTGTCCTTGCTTGAGGAGGTGGTTGGGCTAGCTGATCTCCAAAGGTATCTTCTATCTTAATCCTTCTGTAATTCTCTGATCTGGGGGGATAATGGAGTTATACTGTTAATGTGCATGCTACATTGTTCATATTGCCTAGCAGAATTGGAATAGTAGTAGTTCAACAAACTTAATTTTACAAAAACACCTACTCATTGGTAGACAAAACTAGCATGACTTTAATTCAGGCCAAAAGAGAATTCCTCAAGTAATCAGTCACTTTAACACAGTGGGTTTTGTTGTGGGTCAAAATCTTTGTCTATCTCTACTTTGCCATACTCATGCTGTTACTCTGCACTCCCTATTCTGCCCAGTCTAAATCTCAGATTAAACAACTGAGTAAAATACACAGCTACTGAATAGGTTTCATACTTCATTTATCATCTAAAGCCAAAAAAATGATTAGCCAGTGGCCCTTTCAAACTAAGTCTGAACTTTGAATTCTGAACTTCTGGAAAATGCTTGACTTCATCTCCAATGAACACTGGGCAGTGCTTCAGAAGTACTGGGGTTCTGTGAGTGAAGAAGTGTTTGCATTTCTGTGGCTCAGGGCCATTTTCTTCCATAACCTACTTTCCCAGCCTTATTTTATTTCTTCTGTGGATGAAATCTCCTCAGGAATATATGGTAAGAAATGTCTACATGCCACTACAGTCCTCTGTAAATTGTTTTGTTTCCAGACTATATAGTATGTGCCAACTGAAAAGGGAGAAGCACCCTGCAGATTTCTTTATTAAATTTACCCATTGAGAGATTATGCATGGGAAAGGAAGTATAATATATTTTCCATTTCAGTCTTAATCTATAGCCCAAATGTGACAAACAGTTTGTCTAATACTTGTCAGGTGTGTGCTCTTCTGTCATTGTCATTAATAATTTCATTCTAAGCAGGGAAAATAGACCTCATAAAACTCCAAAGCAAAAAAAAACAGAGTGTACTGTAGGATGGTGGCCATTTCATGATTCATAGATGCATTGAAAAAATTATTACCATTCAATATAATATTATGTATTAATGCCTGCCAGTAAGATATTAGCACCAAGTTCATATTAATCTTCTATTTTGGCTCAAAAGGATGGAATAATGCTTATTAGCACCTAGCTGCTGAGTTTGGAAAAACTCAGAGAAGAAAAGCATGCTGTATATGAGCCAGCTATGACTGATACACTTACCTTATCTGTGTAGGTAATGTCTCAGACCATGTACTAATTTGTCGGTCTGGAAATGTTTCTGCTTCAGGCCTTGATGTATCAAAAAAAGAAATGTCAACAAAAAATAAGCAAATAAAGAAACAAAAAATATATACTCGAACCAGTGTGTCAGTCATGGTTGGGTGGTCCTGTGCTTGCAGTAAGAAAGTGTCTATGTGCCAGGAAGTTGGCAAGTAAAAGGAAAAGAAGTCAAGGTCAGCAGCTAACATGACAGTAGTTTACAACCTGTGCAGTCAGTGGCACAGTAGGGACCATCAGTGTGATCTTTTTGATACTCTGGCTTCAGTAACCAAATAGCCAGACTGGAAATACATCATGTGCATACAGAACTAACCAACCCACCTGGAGTGCTGTGGCTATCAACACTATGTGTTGATGAGTCTTTCTCTGCATTGATCAGCCATGCAGGATCCATAGGCATGAGGCATGGTCTAGCACTGGCCCCTGTGCTGCCCCTGCCCGACAGCCCAGTCCTTGACCTGGAGCAGCAGATGGGGGTAACCTGCCCATGCAAGCATGGGAGGTATAAGGACTTGCTCAGACTTCCCTTGCTTCTAGGGAAGCATAGTTTCTGTTGCAAATGTGACATAAAATTGAAAGTGTGTAATGAGCTCTGTAATGTGGCACTTTGTCACATCCACAGCAACACAAACATACAATCCCAAACTGTTACCATAAAGGTGCAAGTGACAGAGATGATTCACATGGTAGTCCAGATTCCATGAGAATAACAAAAGGAGACTTTTTAGAATAATTGACGAAATTGAAGAAGATAGAATCTAATTGTTATTAAAATTTATTTTAAAAATATGTTATTAAAATTTATTTTTAAAATAGCCCTGCAAAATGCTTTCATCTTGAGCACATAATTTGAAATGATAACATCGTGGACTCAAACTATAGATAAACAAAGCTTTACACTTTACTTGGTGTACACTCAGAACAAAAGTATTGTACTTACATCACTTACATATATGTGATGTAAATAGGGTTCACCTGGGACTGGAAAGGCAATGGGGGAATGGAATCAAGTAGAGAAGAAATATTTTAATTCTATAAAAATGTTAAGCAACCTCATACTTTCACTTCCCTGTCATTGCTGTTGCATGGTACATTATGGAAAGAAGAGGGTAGGTGTGCTTTGGTATAGTATTCTTGTTGTCTGCATACCCAATTTATAATTATGACTGTTAAAGGAATATTTGTAAACAAGAATATGTATTAGAGTATTAACTTAGGTATATAACAAATGCCATATAACATCACAAGGATCCCATGTCATTTCCAAGGTCACATTTGTCAGAATGTTTGATGTCTCATTCCTACTTACAGTGACATACTCCTTCATATGCTGCCACTTAATCCCTTAAATTGGGCCTTTCTTTGGCAGGTGAGCAGAAAAGTCTTCACTTTTATTAGCAGGAATTATTCTTTCCAAACAAGTCACTGAGTGGAGGATCTTTCTGATTCAACATAAGCATCTGTTACATCTATGCTCTACTACAGCTAGGGTAGGACAAACACATCAGATGACAGAAATCAGTTCAGATTTCTGGTGGAGACCTTTAAATCCCAGTTTAGCATTAAGGATAGCTAACTATATTAAACAAATCTGTATTAGCTACTCAAGTTTTTCATCAGGTTAGTAAAGCTGTCAAGACAATCAAACTCTGTCAGATTAGAAAAATAATGTTTTAGTATACAGTCACTTAAACTGGTACATTTTTCATAGGTATACTGTCCCTGAAGCTCATCTGGTGATCTTCGACTGTAAGCTTATTTGCCCTTCAACCACACTGGATACGCAAGAGGTTTTTATTATAAGAAGAACTATTTTTCAATGTAAAATCATGTCCCATTAATAATGATAGAAACCACAGAGGTGTATTTCGCTAGTACCAAGGGCTAATTGTTGGCAAAAGTCAGCCTTTACAATGTTATGCTTTTAATATAATATAAATGTTTTGCTCCCACATTTAGTTTATATCATAATTTCTCTGAAGGCAAGTGGCCCAAATCTTTCCATACAGGCCTTTCTCTGGCTGATATTACCATCAAATCTTTCCTGGTATTTTTGCTGCTTCTCTTTGACTTCACTCATTCATCTGATCCTCCTGTTACAAGCACCTACGAGGTACTAGCTACAGAGTCACAAATCATCTCACATCTCGATAGATGCCAGTGTTTTGGGAGAGGCTGTTTTTGCTTCAGTCACCTGATCCCACAAGGGAAGGTAAGTAATACTTACACTTCTACACAGTAAAAGCTGAATATT
The DNA here is from genome assembly GCA_003342815.1 of Eudromia elegans. NCBI lineage: Eukaryota > Metazoa > Chordata > Aves > Tinamiformes > Tinamidae > Eudromia > Eudromia elegans. The sequence goes on from PTEX01000281.1 coordinate 296,175, forward strand.
ACACTCATTAATTTCAACATCTGTCCAAACCACAGGAAAAAAAATATATACCTATGTTTTCCCATTTTTTAAATAGGAAGCATGTGAAAGCTGTTACCTGTACTTCTTTAAGCCATTTGCTTTTATAGTTATTCTTACAAAAATGTTGTCTTAGGTAACTTTTCCTGAAATTGGCTTGTGATGACTGTAAGGGTGAGTTCTGGCTAGAGAGGGAGTATTAGTTGACAGAAAATTAGATTGGTTTTGACAATGATGAAGATTTCCTGCACATTGGGCTGCTTTAGCAGATGCACAGACAGCAGGTTGATGGGAGCGGGATTATCTCCCCATGAGGATGCATCTGGAATACTGTGTCCATTTTCTCTTCCCAGTTTGAGATTAACAGAGTGGAGAAAATCCATCAAAGGAACACAAAAATGATGAGAGTGTTGGAGCATGTCGTATGAGGAAAGGAAGAGGAAGCTAGAGTTCTTCATCCTGGAGAGAAGAAAAAAGACCAATGAAGGATCTTATTTCAACTACTAAACTGGGCTACAGAGAAGTTGAAGTCAGACTCCTCCTAGAAATGCACAATGAAGGCACATGCAGCAATTCAGAAACTGCACAAAGGGAAATTTTAGCTGGTTACAACAGAAAGAATATTCACCAGGAAGATGGTCAAGCATTTGGCAAGGTGCCTAGAGAAGCTGTGTAATATCCATCCTTGGAGATACGAAAACTGGACCTGGCAAGGTCATGAGCAGTCTTGCCCAGGTTTGAAGTTAGTGCTGCTTTGAGCAGGCAGTCAATCTTGATGACATCCCAGGCCATTTCCTGTCTGAATTTTTCTGATTCTAAGCACCCCAAGGCCTGGCAGACAGAGCAAAATCTCTATGAGAAAAGCTGTAAGCAGGAGAAAACAGCGCTAGTATATGCACATAAACAAGAAAAGAAACTTGCAATTTGACAATATTCTATGTATGTCATTTTTTCCAGCATTAAGCATGCCCAGCAGATACCAGACTATTTACTACATCCTCTTCTCCATCTCTTAAAACCTGGTTATAGTAGTAAAATTCATGGAGTTTTATCACTCTATGTATAAACTTTCACCAGAAGCTAAAGACAGTGTCTCTCACCCAGCCAGTTTGAGAACTCCCTGTATAGCTTCAAAATTTGAGCTCATCTAGGCTATGATCATCTCCCAAGAAAATGGTTTACACAAAAGAAAATTCCTTCTCACTTCCAGGGGGTGAAAACAGATTTTTTTTTTCTTCTTGGTCTTCTGCCAAGCAGCTTACATTTATTTTTTCACTGAACTCTTTCCTTTTTATCCTTTGATAACTAATTTGCTTTTACTTTTCATAGACTCTTTATTTTACTTTTAATTAATATATTTAAAAAAAAAAAAAAAAGGAGTTTACTGACACTTTCTGTCATCCTGGCTGAACTTACTATTATTTAATGCAATATAGAGATCTGAGGCTCAGAAATCCTTTACTTTCTTTCAATTATCTTTGATCCTCCTCTTATCAGTTTGAATCAGTTTTATCAATTTTATACAAAAAATGAGCAGAGCATCAATATACCTTTAGAGATGAATACAATTATTAAAAAATGAATAACATTGACATTTTACCTATTAAATCCTGCTGTATGTTATTGAAGTCCTACCTAGCTAATTAGTATTTAATACAAAGAACTGTGTATTTTCATTTTTAAAACATCTAAATATTTAGCCATGGAGTCAGTTAGCCTAGGATTGTGAAAATTTAATGTCTGTTTACCCCTGAAAAATCATTTTAAAGAAATTGGTTATTATTTTCTGGTTCTTTCCCATTTAGTCTTCTCTAAACTTTGACCAATGGAGCCACTTTGCTGCCTTTTACAGCATATATTACTCTAAATTTTACTCTCTTACATTTATATGCTATTTTCACTCTCCAGAGACACCAAAGTAGGTGCTGCCTTGCTAGGGTTGCCTACAGCAACCATTCCAAGAGGGAATAGGACTGTGGCAGCTATATGAACTCCCCTGCAGCCGATCTCAGTCAGCAATCCCAGGGCTTGCACCAGGCGCACCAGCAAGCATGTAAACAGATCTCACAGGTTTTATCATTGAAAAATGCTGAGATTTTTCAGAGAGTGGTAAAGTTGCTCATCTTTTCCAAAATTTCTGCTCCTGGAAAGAGCCCATTAGAAATCTCTGTTTTTAAATTTGCTAATCTGCCCTCAGGTATAATGAAAACTCAGCCTGAAATGCTGAAATCTCTGTTTTTAAATTTGCTAATCTGCCCTCAGGTATAATGAAAACTCAGCCTGAAATGCTGCTATTTGGTTTCTGAGTGTTGGTTAATAGATACCTGACTGATTTAAAAATTATGAAAACAAAGAGGAAACATCATCTGACTTTTTCAGAGAGCTGAATTGCACATAGTTCTAGTGCTGTCCCAGAAGAAGGGGTAATCATGGATTACTTAGAGACTAAGATTTGGGAAAACAAACATCAGGAAGCTTTCCCCTGTTTCCTTCCCTTACTGACCTTTCCTCATGCAGACTAGGAGGACCAAAATGGACAAGAGCTTGATACTGTTCAAATGGCACAACAGGAAAGAGATATATTCCAATTTCAGAAACTGTAACTTTCCAGTTCTTCCTAATTTTCAAACACCATCATCTATGCTAATTACAACTTTCTCTTACCACGTCATCCATATTTCATTATATCTCCTACATGCTGTTGCTTGGCAGCTAGGTCCTGAATCACAGCACAGGGCAGGAGAAGGCAGAGATATTTTTGTCTTCACAGTCATGAATGAACTTTTCCTAGGACATGGATGCTTTCTTTTGAAGACCTAAGCCTTTCTCTGGGGAGATGGCATAGTGCTCAGGTTACAGAATTGTCTTTTAGAAATACATTATTGTTGTTGAATGTTGGATGTGTTTATACGCATGGACACATTACTGTTTTCTGGGGAGCTGAGGGAAGGTGGAGAGAAATAATAAGCATGACCAAAAAAAAAAAAAAAAAAAGTTAAAGTTATCACTGACCCTAATCCCTAGAGACATGAAAACAAGGATCGTATTATCACAGCAACCATAAGACCTTACAGTACATTTACAATAGGATTTCTAGATTTCTGAGACAGGGATTGGCTTGCTGTCTTTTAGGTAATATAAATTAACAGTGATAGCCACAGATTGTCTGAGACAGCTGTTCTTAAGCTTACAGTTCTGCCCCAGAAACTGAAATGTTTATGTCCTAAAACCTGTAATTATGTAAATTTATGTTTTGTAAATGGCAACCCACCTGCAAGATGCCCAGTATCCAGTGGAGATAGTTTGCTTCTTAAACAACAACAAAAAAGTCTACATACATTTTTCTTATGTTTTAGAGATTCGTCTCCTGGCTTCAAAGGTTGCAAAACAAGATGACATGCTGTGACCCAGCATGGGGGAAAAGAAAATAATGCATCAGCAATGAGAAATAAAACAGCTCTGAAGCTTGCTATCTCTGTAAAGATAATGCTCATGCAGGGAGAAGATATTGCACTGATCTTTCCAATTGCTTCAGGACTTCCCCAAGAAGAGCCTTTTTTTTCCCCTCATGTCTTTTCACATTCACCTATGTTATTGCATCAAACATGCAACAGAATAGATTCCATATAGCAAAACTATAGCAATTATCAGTGATCTCTGCTGAAACAGTATTACTCCATGATTTCCTCTGTGCTATTTTTCCATATTTTATCCAGTCTAATCTTAAAGTACCATTTGAAATGGGTTCCAAATATTAGCCTTTTCAAATAGAATACATGTTCCTTGGGAGATCACACTAAACATACTTTTCTGATTTTTTTCCTGTGAAATACTTGGATAATAACATTTATTTATTTCAATTAAAATATTTTAATTCAGAAATATATATGTGTATATATATATAGGAGAAAAAAAAGAAATGTTAGTTATAATAGTGCATCAGAAATATGATACAAAAGAGCTCCCAGGGAAGATGATAAAGATGGAATACATTTAAATTAATTCAAATACATGGAAGTACGATTTCATTCATAGATGAGAAAACCCACAGACATTCTAAAAATACTTCTTTCTTTATTAAAATGTCGTGTTGGGGAATGTTTAGTAGGCAAATGTAAGAAAAAGAAAAAAAAGAAATTAGACTGTATTACAGTAATAAGACTAACCTGCTAAAGAAACTACAAGTATTTCATTCTAAAGCAACAGTAATGAGAATAAAATAGTATCAAAATAGCATAATAATATGTTTTATCTATGCATTATAAAGAACTTTCTTAACATACAATGAAATATCAAGAGGGAAGGGAAGGGGTAGAAGAAAGGAAAGTTTTAGACTAGTAAAGAACACATAATTACTGTTCATAGTCTTTTAGACATTCATAATGAATCATAGTTAAATATTTAGTGCCTGCAGAGTAGCTATGCTGAGTAAAATGTAAACAGCAGATTCTTATTTCTTATCAGAAAAGTAAACTAATATATCAATCATGACAATTTTTTGTGCTTTTCAATGTGAAAATAAAAATGATTTTCAGTTCATTTTAGCAAAACTTATTGAGCAATTTCAGTGGATAAATTTTCCAGTAAATCTGCTTTTGTTTTAATCTAATGATTTATTTGATTGGACCTCTTGTGTTATGACTGTGTAAATGTGTTTTTTATTGGAAAATATCTCACAAATCATCTATTTAAACAAACTTCAGCTCATGATTTATCAGTAAGCTATTCACAGAAATATTCAGTTGATATTTTTGTTACTGGTCTCTAGTCATATGACATTGTTCCTCTGCCTTGATTTTTTAATTTGCATAATTGCATACAGGAAATCCATTTTTGTTTGAAACAAATCTAATTTAGACCCCAATCTAAGTTTCATCAAATGTTATTTCTTCATTAAATAAATCACAGCCACAGTCCTGAAATGAACTTCCTATAGACATTCATATTGTCAGATTTGGCTAAAAATAACTAGGAAAATTGGAAACAATGTGGGATTTTATTTCAATGATTAGGAACCACAACAAAAAAAAAATTCTTAATGCCATTACACAGTTCCTTTCATTTAGTTTTTTGTTTACAAACATTCCTAAAGATCCCTATTTTGTGAAGAATCAGAGTATATTAATTTAACAGCAGAAATTGCTTATCACTCTTGAGATTTACATGGATAATTTAAATAGGCTTTTTTTTTGCCATTTCATCAGAGATTCATCTTCCTTCATCCTCCTCCTCAAAGGGAAGTTTTGGTGCTTGCAGTTCCGGCTATCTTACCAATGTTACCTGCTGCTGCGTAGCTGGAGGTTTGCCGAGTGTGACCCTTAACACTTCCCACAGGCTGTAAGAGCACTGGAGATGGGAAAATCAAAGTTTTATAAAATAATGAAGAAGTTGGGCAGCAGCAAATAAACAGGCTGTGTGCATGGCAGAAATGGACTTTATTTTAGTGGTTTGCGGAGATGAAAAAGGGAGTTTCTGTGATGGGCCATACATGTAAGACTGGCAGGTAGGAAGCAAGTAATTGCCTTGTTCCAAGGATGTTTCCAGTATAAATAAAGGGCGAGTGCAAATGTTACTCTGCCACACAAAAATGGAAGGGAAGCAAGCGCACAACCCAAATCAGACATATCTCATGGTGGGGCAATGATGTCTATAGTGTTTTGGACTGTTTTCAGACATAGCTGTTAATACATGCATGAAAAGATGAAGCATCTTTCACAGTCTTCTCCCTTGTTTGAAAATAATAAACCTCATTTCAGTTACACAGAAAAAAGAGATAAATCAAGCTGCCCTTTTTTCACTATGCCGGGAAAAATAAAAACTTCCTTAAGTTTTAAGTCTCTTTTAAGAGATTTCCTTAAATTTTTAAACTATATTTAAAAAGGGCTAAAAAGATCTCTTGTTATTGAGCTCATTCTCATAGTTTAAAAAGGACTCATCTCTCGTGTTCCCTTATGCCTGCTATACCAATAGAATAAAAATAGTCTGGAAATAAAAGCAAGGAAACGGACCTGGAGTGAGGGAAGTTGAAAATGTCCTTTTCTCCTTGACTTTGTTATTTTGCAACCGAAGTATTTTTGTCTAAAGAAATAGAAAGAGAAAGGTTCTCATATTTGAAAAAAAAATCTTTTCTTTGAGGCATCTGGATATTTAAATATTCATCAGAATCTCTTATCTACATCTCTGTATTCTTGTTCAGACTTGCGAGTGATCAGGAAAGGTCAAAAAATTGTGGTCAAAAATTCAGTTATATATTGTCTACATCTAACAGTATTTGCTATAGCAAAGGGTATTTTTTTTTTTGTTTCTTTGTGAACACTGCTCAAATATCCTACAGGAAAATTTGGCCAAAGGACTATCTTTTCCAAGAGTCCTGTATATAGCTAGAGATACTGCTGAATCACCAGTTAATTCAGAGTACCAGGAGTTCAGCATTCCTTTTCAGGTTACTCCTTCAGACCTTACTCAGAGCCTGAATACAGTTCCACAGAGGCAGAGATGACAAGGAAGACAACCTATTATTTTGCTTTTATTTTGCTTTGGGGATTAATAATATCTTTTATCAAAATGAAAGATTTGCTTAGGCTCTTAACACTGTACAGGCGAGTCAGTGAAATAGGAAATGATATCATTTCGACCTACAAGAACATCTGTAGTCAAGAGAATAGAACAAAGAATTACTAAATATTTTCACATATACAAACTATATAAAAATACAGGCTATGTATCATATTACAGTATATAAATGTATATCATTATATAGTGTATAATTAATAATATGTATTTGTGTATAAATATGAATACAAATGTAGTATGTTATATGTATACATTCAATGATATTAAATGCCAAAGAACAAGTATTATATGTTCTAATTCCGTTCTTATAGGTCATGCTTAAGGAAGGTGACTGTAATCTGTCTCTGTAAGATCCATAAATAAGGTGGTATAAAAAGTTACATACCAGAGCTCTGGATCTACGCAGATGGGACAGATAGACACCTAGCATACACCAAGCATATAGCTATGTGTGAAATAGCAATTCTGCTCTTTGCTGTGACAGTTGAGAAGGCATGCCGATAGCCTGTAGGGATTCAGGCATGTGTCAAATTATTATTGCAAGTCAGAGAATTTCCTTGCCTCACGGTATGGTACAAAGATTTGGCTTCTCAAGCTGCAGCCAGACCATCTGTGTCGCCTTCTTTCACGGACAAGAGACCACTGGTGAAATGACACCGGGATTTCTAAACACATCTGGTTTTAGGGAATGGCACCTTCCAAGAGTCTTAACATTATGCAGTCCCAGGCAAGCCATTCTGAACGCGTATGCAGTAAAGATAAAAGAATTTATTTGCTAAACTGATATAGGCTAAAGAACAAACAAAGCATAAAAAAAAAAAAAAAACTATTTAAAAAAAAAAAAAAAAAAAAACAAAACCAAATTTGTTTCAATTAGCATTTAGATTAGATGTAAAATCTTCTTTTACACTCTGTGATTCAGCTTTTAGGCAAGAAGACAGTTCTTAAACAGAGAAATCCTGGATTGGATTGAACACCTTCCTGCACTGGTAGCTCAAGAAGATAGGACTGAAACTGTCCTTAATTTATGGATTATCTTGCTGTCATTTTGCATGCATTGTAATATCATCTAGTTTAACCTTACTTTTACAGAAACTGTCTGCATGTCACACAGGCAAGCAAGCAGAAAAATGAGTTCAACAGACTACATTTGTCTGAATTCAGAAGTGGATCTAGGAGGTAGTAAGTGTACTTTATAAAGTACGGAGAGTGGGGTAAAGGGATAAGAAAGTCACCTAAAGTGCATAGAATAGACAAAAACACTTCTTTGTTCCCTTTTCTTAAAGAGAACCCTGTCTTATTTGACTTATATAAACAAAAAATAGCACTGGATGTAAAACATTGTTTGCAAAACTTTGCAGGTGGTTGAAATGTTTTTCCCTAATAAAGCAAGCTGTACTCTAAATTTAAAGACAAATGCCTTGCTTGGTAGACAACTTTAACACTTTGACAGCTCTCGAGCTTTTCTGAGTCCTGCAAAAACATTAACATAACACTCCTGCGAAGCAGGCAAATATTATTATCCTCCTTTTATACATGGGCAACTTGTGAGACAGAGGCTGCAACTTGCCCAGGCCCCAGACCACACAGCAAGACGAAGGAAGAGCCAGCACTAGGATCCAAGCATTCCTGGATCTCAGCCTAGCACACAATCCACCAGACAGGCAGCCTGTCTGCAGCACTTTGCAATTGCTGCATGAAGGTACCCAGTTTCTGCCTCATGAATATCTGACTGTGAAAAATTGTGTTTTCTGCAATTATTTATGAGATTGCTCCAGGGCAAAGTATCACTATTACTGCTGGAAAATACAGATGACTCTGGCCAAAAAAAGAGGGGGCGAGAGGGGGGTGATGAAGGATACATTTTGGAATAAAATTATAAACCGTCTTACAATAAAATAATAAGTAAAAATACAAAATAAAATTTCCAGTCAAAACTGTCCTTCAGTTTCACAGAGTCAATAAAAACTGTGAAGGGTTTATTTTGCTGTTGTCATCTGTAACGGCAGATTTTCATGTTTCACTACATAATAATTAATTCACATGATCCTAAATCACATGACAAGTTCAGGAAACTGAGGTACTAAATAAGTGGTTGCCAACAAGGAAAAGCTTTGTGGCTGCCTCTACAAAATGCAGCTGTTGTCTGAGGAACAAGGACAACCCAGACCTCAATGTGGGAGGGAGGCAGGGAGGGAACCACACAGCTACCTTATGGTGGCACTGCCGCACGTCCACAGCACCTATACTTGAGCTATAGGAGCCTCAGTTATAGGAGGGGGTCCCGCCTCCTTGCTGCTGGGCTCCCTCCAGGATCATGTAGCAAGCATGATAGAGCATGACTTTTGTACCAGTTAAGGAGAAGATGTTGCTCTGTGAATAATTAATGCCAATTCTGCTCTCATTCTCCTGCTTTATCAGTAGTGGTTCCCTATAATCCAGTTCTGGCTGAGCTTTAGAAAATAATGTCAGGCGTCACTTTGAATCCCATACCTAATAAGTGGCCAATTCCACATAACATATGAAGCAAGTTTTAGGAGATTTGCCTTTGAAATAGGAACTGTTGTTTGCTGAAGCTCTGATCTTACAGGCGTTCACTGCCAGAGAAAGATGTGAAAGGGTGGGGAGACTGCCTGGGACTCGAGGAGAAGCAAATCTGTTTGGTGTGAAGTAAAATATCAATCTTATTGAACTAGAGAGAAAAGGAGGACCCTCCATCTAGCCCATATTATTTTTGGAGTGTTTCTCTGGATAGCTGCAGAGGGAAAGCATGCCTTCCATCTCTCCTTCAAAAAGCTCTAATAAGCAGAGCCTCATTACATTGGCATCTTACTTGCAGATGATACAGATAGTGCTGCATAGCCTGCAGTGTGATATTAAACACCTAGATACAAATACCTGCCATGCCATAAGCTCTACTGAACTCTCTTCTTTGCTTTCCTGTAATTTTATCCTCATCTTCATCATTTCTGTTGAGTCTTACTTTCTAACAGACTACTTGATTCTTACACTAGGTTGTGGTTGCACATACATAAGGGAATTAAATATATCCTGTTAAATAGGACCTTGGCCTGTTACTATCTACATACTCCCTTACACAGTTTTGACCTCTGAACACAATCCTAGTCATTTCCAGGAATGATTCTGGGGATACCTTGGTCTGGGATGCTCTCCAAAAAGAAGTAGGGATTGAGAGGGGAAGGGGGAGATGTTTAGATTCAGGAATACAAACCATACTAATTGCACTTAGGGACGGGGCTCTTGCTTGTTTTATTTGTTAGTACAGAAGTCACACACACTGTATGTGTGTGACTGACATTCATCCCATATTCTGTGCTCTTTCAGCAGTCCCTGAGAAGAAAAGCAGACTTGAGAAAGCTCCAGGTCTTGCATTGTTTCACATTATGCTTTGGTAGATGGGTCTCTTGCCCTTGAACATAAACCATAAGAGTCTTCTTACTGGGTTAGAAAATCTTTTAAATAACTTGTGTCAAGGACATACAAGAACCATGAGGATCAAGGATAAGATGCTATATTCTTAACCAATGACCGGTCTTTCAGTATAATGTCAAAAATAGGACTCTAAGTAATATTAGTCAAATCTTGGATTAACAGTGCTGGTATTGAGATAAGATCAGAATGCTTTCTAAATTAAATACAAATTGATTTAATATATTACTTGTAGGATTCCTAAGTAAGTGAAGTGAGGATGAGCATTAATTGTAACCATTGAAACTTGGTGATTAATGAGCAAATTAGGTACTGAGCAGCCATGTTTATTATGGTCACCTAGATGTGTAGCCAACGTCCATGGATCTACAGGCTACCGGTTTAGCAGGAAGAGGAAGCAACTATATTAACTCTATAGCTGTGAGACTCTACTCTTTGAGTGAAGTCAGTGATTTGAATAATTAAAAAATAATTCAACATCCCTGCTCTCTGACAGACTTTTATTTTTATATTTTTCCAATTGTACTGAATTGATATGAGGTGAGAGACAAATAAAAAGAAAGAAAGCTCAGATCATCCATTGTCCATTTTCCAGTGCGGCCAGGCTTCAAACAACTGGGAGCTCAGCCTGTACTTATATATCCTATTTGAAAACACTCTACTGAAGGAAGATAGATTTTGCCAAATGCCACATCCAGACATTCAGACAAAGGTCTCTCTGACAATTTATCTAGTAAAGGGGCAATGGCATTTGCTGGCATAAACAACACTCAGAGGCATTTAAGAAAGTAATTTTTTTAAGCCATACATACACTGCTGACTTTTCAGAAAGGTTAGAACTTTATGAGATGCAGAATCAAAAACTGATGTGACCTACATAAAAGAATCACTCTGATTTCTTAATTAAACCAAGCTGTAGCTGCACACTCGGTTAACAGCCGCCAAAGAAATTATGCAATAAATCTTCTGACTGTCCTCCAAGAATGTGGAATGGAAAGCAGTGATGAAGAGGATGGTGGCGAGGAAGAACAAAATTGGAATGTCCCACTTTATCCTCTTTACATCCCCTTGCAGAGTGTCAGCCAAACAAGAGAAACGACCACATGCGTAGCACTAGGATGTAGGTTGGGGATAGAGCACAAATGTTTTAACAGCTGCTTTTTTTTTTTTTTCTTTACCTAGTTTGTTTCAGGATCTGATTTCTCTCTGAAGGGGTGGGCTCAGTGCCTGCCAGGAGCTCAGCAGGGAATGTTTACTCTGAGATACAGAGAGATGTTTCCCTTTCTTCTCGTATTATTTCCTTTTTTTTTTTTTCTTTTTAAGGCAAAGGGAGGGTGAGGGAATTCTCTCAAAAAAGTTTCTTATAAAACAAACACACCTTACAAAAAATGTGTTAATTTGAAAGTCCCTTTTCTGTCTTATGGAAAATCTGTATGAAAAATAAATCAAGGAAAACCGCATCATGCATTACTGCTGAAGAGTTGTCTCCTGTCTACTGAACCAGCCTTTGCAAAATGCTTGTCATTTGCCGTGTCTCAGGCAAGAGCTTTTAACTGCACTGTGGATTTCCTGTGATTTCAGCCTTTGGTTGCCATCCACTGTATCGCTGCCAATGTCTAGCAGAGGCAGACAAAGCTGCTCTAAGCTGTGGTCTGCATCAACATACAACTTACTCCAGTTCCATACAGATTTCTATTATTAAAAGCAATTAACTCAATATGCAGTTTTTGATGCAGCTGTACTTATGGTGAATTCACCAAATGGCTGAACTCTCCCATGCCAGACAATATCTAAGACACCGAGCTCATCAGTGCTCTATGGCTCATCAGAGATGTAAAAAAATGCCAGAGCCTCACAATTTCCATTTTCTTACCTTTATCCCATAAGCAAGGCTTTGATTTTATTTTTCAGAAATTTTAAGCCAGGTTATACAAGCACAGGACACAGAGAGCAAACACATTCAAGTCACTGGAGATAAATGAACAGTGTGATGAGGAAGGTGTCCTTCATTCCTTCCCCCAGTCTCTGCACTGACCACTGCTCACATGGAAAAACAAAATTACTTTCCAAAGACAAAAGCAGAACTGACAGCTTAACGTAGATACCCAAGACAGCGTGTTAGGAGCAAAGCAAACAAACAAACGGAAAAAAAAAAAAAGCCAAAAAAAAAAAAAAGCCAAAAAAAAATGGCTAGGAATAAGATTTATTGACTTGGGTGGTGATTTTAGTGTTATTTTGTCTTGTCATTTTGAGGCAGTGAAGTTACACTCTCATGTGTGGTCCCAGCATCTTGGGTGTGGTGAGTTCTTGAGCTTTGGGAAGGGGGTTTTGGAACATACTCCTGCTAATTTTGCTAAGCAGCCAGGATTTCATCCCACAAGAAATATTATGAACTCCTGGTATTTATGGCTTTCGGTTTCTGCCAGTCCTCACAGCAACCATCAGTACAAAACAGCTATGTTTGCAGTGCCCTACTTTTCAAGATGAAGTCAGATCTCTTCCTGCTTGATTGAACGCTAACTCTCTGATGACAAGCGTTTTAGGTTGTTTGTTTACTTGATTGTTTTCTTGTTTGCCTTCCAGTGGGAATAAAGAGGGAAATCTCCTTTCTTTCTTCCTTGGTGACACTTCAGGTCTAAACTATCTTTAGAAAATTTGTTTTGGTTTAGTCATCTGCTTACAGAGACCCATTTGCCTGACTTCTACTGGATGGAATTTGAGAAATGGCAATCTGAGTAAACTCGTGACTTGCTGCTTGAAAGTTACTACCAAAAGGGAAGAGGGAACAAAAGGTACATGACAGCTCTTTGACAACTGCACCAACTTCCTCACTTTCATATGCTCTAGTAAGCGTTGGCTTTGATCTAAAAAGCTCTTAGATGTTGCCATGCAGGGCTTTGGAGAGGTGTCCATCCAGTCGGTGACCTAAAGCAGCTGAGTGTCATAGACACTAATCACTATGGGGTGTTTATTCAAGACTCCACTTCCCCAGGGTAACAAACCCAGTTTGCTACCATGTAGGCTGATGTTTCAGCTAGAATTGAATTCTGTTCAAGATGTTAAACAATTTGAGGTCCAGTATTAACCCCTGAGGAACGCCACTTGTGATCAGTTGCCATTTAGACTTTAAATCACCGACAACTGCCTTTTGAACCTAAAACATACAGCCAGTTTTTCACCTACCTTGTACTCCACCTGCAAAAGCTGTATTTCCCCAATTTGGCTACAAAGATGCCAAGGGAAACCTTATTACATGTTTCACTGAAGTCAAGGTGAGTGATTAAGTCAGTCACAGAACTACACACATAAGTTGCAGTTTAGTTAATGCTTTAAGCTAAGAAAAAAATAGTACTGCCACTGAGAAAAGAAAAAAAAAAAAGAAATAAGTTATTCCCTTTCTTACCACCAGTTAGTCAGCACTAAACCATGCGGTAAATAAAATCAGGAAGCTGCTCAGGCTGGCAGTGAGAAGAAGACTCATTTTCCACTGTATCAGAAATGCTTGTGCTACAACAAGATGGGAAGACATGAAGCTCAGAAAAGAGGGTCCAAGAGAGTAATTGGAGTGAAACTGCCTCTTTTGACAGCAGTGTTAGTGCAGGTTAACTTAAAGTTTTCATCCAGTTTAAGTACTGTGACAAAGCCATTGTTTTTGGTCAGTTACTCTTTGCTTATTCCGAAAAAGAGTGATAGCTTATGTTTTCAAAATGTGTGCCCTAATTTTACTAATAGAGAACATCAAATGAAACAAATAATCTCAGTGATGCGTTTTTGCTCTAACCATGCTCGTTTTGCACCAGTAATAGTGTTCAAAAAACCAGAAATTATGTATGTCAGAGAGCCATTTAATCCAGAGTCCTTTTTAATTATGTCATGCATTGCAGACAGCTCCTTGGCAGGTTTTCAGCAGCTACCAAGTCTCTTCCACCTGCACAGAGGTCAGGATGAGTACTGGGTCCTTGGGATACCTTCTGAGCTGTAAACTAGCCTAAGCCCACACTAGACAAGTGCACGTGAACTTGCATTGGACACTGTCTAGAGCACCCCTTACTTCAACCATTGGTCCATCAGACACTGCTGGCTAGAGTTGCCCAGGCCAATATTACCCTCAGGACCCACCACAAAAGGAGAGAAGCAAGGCCAGGACAAACAGCCTTAGGATAAAGTCCCATGGGGGAGGTTGTAAAGGGATATCTCAGAGTCTGAACATCAGAGTGAACTTGTTATGAAATATAATGAGAGTAACATCTGTGAAACTGCAGTTGTTTAAGAAGCAATTAAATGCCTCTATAGCAAGAAAATTGCAGGGAAACAGTCCATCTTAATGCACATGTTTTTCTTAGGAGATCTAAGAATGGTTTTATTAATTGCTCATTCTTATCTTCTCACCAAATTTCTATTGGAGACACACACATGGAAGTGAGATTGAAATGGGCAGTCAGGAGTCACCAGCGGTCATCTCACAGTTATTAACTTCATATTTTGTATACTTCAGACACAAAAATAGTACTGTTCTATTTACTCTGTGTTAAAATTATTGTGAAATCAGCTGTAAATCATTGGAATATAAATATTTTGCCAGCCAGCAGAGACCTTAATAGCTATCATTCTCTGCTAGTTTGCACAAATTTTTTTTTTAACCATTTGCACTTTTTTATTATTATTATTATTATGACTATTTTCTCCATGGCACGGTACCTGCTCTGGGAGTACAGACTTTGAGAACAAGAAATAATGGTAAAATATATTCATAGGCTGAAAAAAAATATGGACTTTTCTACCAGAGAAAGAGGTTATTTCTCACTATAAATTAAGGTGTCATTTCAAACAAGTATATGACATATGCTGTCACCCAGATATTATTATTCTACTGAAATGGTCATTTCATTAAAATCTCCAGCATAACATGGACTAATGGGAAGAAGGCAAAGAAAAAAAGTAAACATCTATGTAAGTTTTCCCAACAAGAGGATTCCTTCACCACAAAGGGAGATCTTCACTAACTGAAAGTCTTATCTTTTTTCAAGTCCTACTTTTTCAGGTTGAAAAAAAAAAGCTTTGCTGTATAGATGTGGCACTCCCACTTATACAGAAGAATCCATTTAAATGCAACAGACTTCAAGGCTATAAATTCACTGTAGGAATTATAGAATTTATTTCTGAAAGTTCAGATGAAGAGCTCACTTTCACCTGTTGAGTAAAGGAATTTGCTCAGTATACTCACTGTGTTTTATTTGTCAAACTGTTTTGGTAATAAACAGATCAGTAGTGAAGCTAAAATTACAGGAAAGAGCAGCACACAGGTCTCCTGGTCTCTTTGGTTGCCTGAGCTGTACCTGAACTACAAGCCCTGTGAAGGAAGACCTAGAAAGGCTTCTTTGCTTTCAGGTCCATGTGAACACACATGCTCTGTGTGAGAGGAAACACTGTTTGTGCACCATGTTTTACTAGGAAAAGAAAACTAAGCGAATGGGTGGAATCAAGGCTTAACTAAGGCTGGATTTCAAGTCTGTCTCTGGAAGGAGATCCAGTATCCATTTACTGTGCAGTTTAATACAGCAAGAGGAGCTGGCCCATCTTTCTGTATCTACTTGTTGCTTTCCTTTGAAAATTCATGAAATATCTTTAACCTTTCTCATTCTTTAGGGGGAAAGAGTATCTCAGAAAATAATGATTGTTTTTTTTGTCAGATGTATTTTTAATATGCCTTTTGCTTCTCAGTGATGCTATGTGATTCCTTGAAGCATGAAAAGGCAGGAGAGAGCACTCCTATGTTCTCCTGGTACCTACTGTTCAGCTACCTGCACTCCAAATCACTCAGCGATCTCCTCTCCAAAATCTCAAACGTCGGGAATGACCCACAAGGACACTCTCAAAGGACTTATTTATTCTCAGAGAAAATTAGGAAGCTTTTTTTCATTAAGAAGAAGTTAGATCACATTCCAGATTGAATAAAAGCAATAACTTCCATGGAAATGAATGAATGGTTAAGGGTGCACCATACTTCCCACTAGGATAAAGCTGGGTCTTGTAATAAGATACTTTGGAATCACTCTCAATTTCTCATTTTATTTATTATTTACAATATTTATTGTGAAAAAAATAACTGCTGGTAATTGATAATTGAAAGTCTCCCTTATATCATGGAAAATCTGATGTTAGCATTGACTGCTGCAACTGAAATAAAAGATGACAATATGCTCAGATAAGTTCTTTCTGAAAGGAACTAAGTAGCCCTGTGGAGCTCCTATATTACTCATGAATTTTTAAACATATAGGTGATCCTCAGTTCACACACACTCACACGCACACAGAGGAATTCCAATCCCATAGGAAAGTCAAAGCATGTGAATTAGCCATAGCTGATTTACAAAGAAGACTAGATTGACTGAAAAACATGTAAAATACAGGTGGGAGAACATTCATTCTTAAAACTCTGCATAGTATAACTCTGTCTTCTCCAGATGCTAAGTGAAGAGGTGTGCATGCAAGCACGCAGGCACTTCAGTGAGCAGCATAGTCCAGGCTAAAGTGTAAAAATATAAAAAAGACATGCACATGAGCCCCTGAAGTGCCAAGCCACCAAGTCTGAATTCTGAATTCCTGAAAAAAAATGCTTGTGAACAGTCTAATGATTTTGCTCTTTCTCAAATCTTCTTGCCAGAAATCTTTACTGGATTAAGTATTCAACACCAAGAGATTAAAGATCTATATCCCTGTAGCTACCACTGCACATATCTCCACATAATCACCAGGATTAGCTTTCTAAGGAAGTAGATCAAAGCTTTTCTCTTTTCTTGTGGGTCTCTGATAACAAAGGCTAAAGTAAACCAAACTCTCATCACCTTTGTATCTATCTCTCAGCTACCAGATCAAGACTAGGTAAGAACGTGAATAAAGATAAAGCCTGCATAGAAAGGTGTGGTACTCCACAACAGCTATAATAATAGCAACACAGCAGAGTAAGAAAAGGAAACTGGAGGAATGGCAGGTTACATTAAACATTTAGGGGTACAGAAAGGAAGGCAATTAATAAATGCAGAGGCCTTTGAAAGTAACTGAGAATAAGTATTCCTCCAGTAAACATTACTTATGTATAGATCTGTAAAGCCTGTGTCTGTGAAGTACAAAATCCTGTGCTGCATTATGTTTAGTCCTTTGAAAGTCAGGGTTAATAAAAACTGCCTGTACACGATAGCAAGCAAAGTGCTGGTTTTAAGCAACAGCTTAAACTGTTGCTTAGAGCTAGGGAGCTATAGTGTTGAATACACACTAACCACACTCCAATCACGTTGGTGTCATCCAAAGTGCCTATTTTAATATTTTTGTACAGTTCTGGACAGTCGTGAACTCATAAAAAGGGGCAGAAAGCCATGAAAATAGGGAAGAAGCTGAAGCAGGCTAAAAGCAAGACACTCAGAGGAGGGGGGGTTGCTAAATCTTTCTCTTTCTGCATGACTTATTGAAAGCCTCACTGGCTTTGTCTTATATTCGGAGAGAGGTAAGACACAACAAAAAAAGTGTATGATATGTGTTTTTAAAAGCCTTAGCATAAATAAGTCAACAGTAGCCTACTACAAGTTATCTTGAGTTTAAGCATACTCTAACCCTGCTTGTAGCCAATCTTGTGTCTGAAGCCCCAGGTGTACTCTATGGTTCTGCTGTCTTTAGTTATCCTGTGATGGGGAGGGTGGGAAGTTATCTTTTTTGCCAGTGAAACCATTGAAAGTTAAGACCTGCTGTGACTGACAAATCACTTAGTCACTCTGATCCCCATTTTATCCGCAAAAACCTACCTCAAAGAAATGCTGTGAAGCTCATTTAATAGTTACAAAATATCCTGAGGACCCTGAAGACCAACATTACCAAAAATGCTCTGATATTTTCATCTTAAAAAAAAAAAAAAGACTAATTTGATATATACTCTTTTTTGAGATACATATAAGTTGCAGTGTATTCACATTGTACAATGACTAATGAAAACCATTGATTGTTTAAATATTAAGAATTAGTTTTATTAGCCTATACTTTCCTTCTTTGTATTATTCTTTTCTGTAAACTGTAGCAAAAATACACAAATCAATTTTGTATACTATAATGCTCTAGGCATGTGCACAGATGCCCCCCAAATCACAAACACACACATAAGCACTTCCTTCTGAGTATATTTAAAGATTTCATTTTTTTCAGAAGCAATATGGAGAAGAAAAATATCAAAAATTTTGACTTGGAAATAATTTTTTCTTATTAAATTTTATAAATAACTCTATAATGTGTATCATCAATATATATTAAAAATTTATATCCTGCAGGTTAAAATCCTAAGTCCTTTTTCTTTTCTATCTTTGTTATCATCTTAATCTAAATTTAATTAAAAGATAGGAATACTCAATGAGCAGAGGCAGAATATTGTTTCTATGGTGCTTTATTAGCTCTTTGAATTGTAATATGCATGTTCCACTGACAAAATGGGTATAAAGGTTGGTATTCATTTAATAACCTCACTCCATGGCAAACCAAGCCATTATATTTGTCTTTAACTCTAAAAATTCTAAATCTTAACGTCCTTTTTATGCTCAATTCCATCTTAGACACAGCTCATTTATTTCATAGACTTATCCTAACAATTACTATTGTTAAACACATTTTTTTTGTTTTTTCATTCTCCTACCTCAGTCAGATACTGGTGTTCTGCTCTTTCTCTTATATAGAGAAACATAGAATAAAATAGATTTTTTTTTTTTTTTTTTGTACAGGTCTACCTGTGGCCCTACCTGTCCCAGAATAAACAACCCTTATGTTCCCAGGGTGGCATAAGGGTTTCTGTCCAGCATCCAGGGTTCGCATGGAGGCTCGGCACAGGACCCATGAGCCTCCCCATGCTCATCCCGTGCTGGGATCATCCATTGTAGTTTTGTGCTGGGAACGGGGAACATCACAGAAGACACCAGGGAAGCATCAGAGACCCCTTGGGAGCAGAGAGCAGCCACCCATACACGGACGGTGTCACTGACGTTACCTCCCTAGCATGTGCTAGTCTGGAAGTAGGAAGGCAAAAATCTCTGCATTTCCCAGGCTGCATCTTTTCAAGGCTATAAAGACAAGTTACAAAAGAGGCTCCGCACTTCAGACTGAATATACCCAGAGCATTTAATCTGTTTCTGTTCTGAAGGAAAAATTACCTTCCAGAAATATTGTTATACAACAAATTATTCAGTGCCTTGCACTAAATATATATATATATATTTTATGGAGGATTAGGAGTGTGGGATTGGAAATGCTGACAATAACATGCATAGGTATATTTTCTTTATTGTAAATTAAGAGAAAATATTTTTTGTTGAGTACGTAAAATTCCTGTACTTATATGTTTCTGTTTGCAGTTGGAAGATTGCAATTCTTTCAAAATAACTAAAAGCATGTGAATCAAATGCAATTTTTACTTTCTTTCAATTATAAAAGCAATACATTTATTTCTTACCGGGTAAAAGGTCCATTAAACACCAGATAGTTTGTTACCTAATCAAAATGGTGTAGCCAAGTAACAACAGTAAAATGACTGTTAGATGGCATATTGGTTTTTCATCCTCAGTTCATGGTTCCAAAGCACGCTATACATTCTTTAATTTTTCCAACTTTTGGCTTTAGTTATTTTTACACAGAATTTAATGTCTCATATTCTAAGGTTGTAACTATCCCCTTCCCAAGCTAATAGTGAATGTCCTTAGATCAAGAAAATGAAAGCCAATTAAACTTATATTCATGCTTTGAGTTACATACACACAATAGTAAGTACACTTAATTTCATAACATTTTTGAAGTGTGTGTGGGTGACCGTGCATGAACATCAGTCAGAAACAAATACTACCTAGAAATGCAAAGAACAAAATGTACCACTAAGTCTTATAGCCTGATCCACTGCCACTGCCTGTGGCACAAACTTTGCCTCATAATTGCTCAAGAGAATTTAGTAAACTTGTAAGTATTAACTTTCTGGGAACTGATTATGGAAGTTCCTTTAACTAACAGTGGGATCAGATTACACATTATATGTGAATACTCTTTCTGAATTTTTTAACCTCATAAGACCACAAGATTTTATGCTGAAATGGCCTGCCACACTTTTATGATCTGCTGGGACCCTGTGACCTGGTGAGCATGCAAAGGGTGAGCCACCAACCTCTCTGCACTTTGGTCAGAAGAGTTCTGTGTTGAATATTTCCCAGTGATGACTCCAATGCTGGAAAAATCAAGATTAGATTGTTGTAAATTATAGTATCTAAAATCAGAAACCACAAGCGCTGCAAAACAGGATGAAAATGAAACTAATTAACTAACTTGAATTTATGCCACTCCAAAGAGAGCGCATGACCATAGTTCTTCCTCCTCAGGATTGTTCTTAGTCATTACAAAATCCTGTCCGAATTCTCAGGTCCATTTTCTAGACCATTTCATAGACTTCACTTGAGGTTACTTATTGACAACTACACCATATTTCAGGGCCTTTTGTCAGTGTGAAACCAGAGGAACTGTAGTCTTGACTGTATGAGAGGCAGCCCTCAGACTCCAGGAAGATGCTAACCCCAAAGGAGGACTGTTGGCCACAGATATAGGTAATTGCAGTCTTCATTATCTCCATTTCTAAATGAACCTTCATTTCTCCTTTAGAAGACACCAGAGCCCTTTTTCGTTTTTTATTTTTGAATTCTGGAGGCTCTCTTGAAAAAGGAGGTACTGTGGTGGTAGTCACACTTACTAGCAAGATCAGTTCATACCATACAAGCACAAGAATGTGAACTTTAGTGTCTCTTGTGGTAGAAAAGAAACAGAAAACAGATGTATTAAATAGCAAGAGAACTGTCTTAGTGGTGGAGGAGGGAATGCAGAATGCACTGTAGTTATTCCACAGAGGATTCGTAGAAATTCTTTTTTTTGGAATAAAATCAGATGGGATAAATTGCTGAATTAGTTTCCCTGATTTTCTCCCCATTCTCTTGCCAACTACTGTCACTTGTCATTCCTATATCACTTCATTTATTCTAACTGACTTTTGATGTTGAGGAGTATATGAAAACGGGAGGACATGTTAGTACCATAAGATTACCTAGGCCTTTACAGACCACAACAAAAAGCACTACATACCATCAGTAACAAAAACTGCAGTCTGAAATTGGTTCTTTCTTTTCTTTTCTTCTACCTGAAATTGGTTCTTTCTTTTATCATTAGTGCTCATTTCATGTAAACTGCACCGTTAATCCATTCTTATTATGTAGCATATCAGAATTTCCTATATTTCTTTCATATTGCCTGTTCATACCAATAAAATGTCAGCTTGGACAATTTAGGTCTGATCTTCAAGGACTTTTGAGTATTTGCAAGTCTGTATCAATTCCAGATGGAATCCTAGGTGCTCACTGCTCCTCCTGCAGCTCCATCAGTGCTAGCAGCAGTGAGAGAGCTAATACAGCCAAGATGTTTGTCCTTTTATTGCCAGTGTTTAGCAGTACTCAGAATAAATCTGCACAGTGCAGCGGAGCAGCTGCCAAGAGGTTTTTGCGAGCTAAGGCTGCAGTCACCACCGGTGCTGGTGGGAGCCGTGTTAGTGTGAGCGTGATGGTGGGAAACTCTACTAAAAGGCTCCTTGTAGGCAACACTCTCCATCCTGGACCTCCGCTCAATAGATCATTCATGAGGACCCAACCCCCAGTGCTGAAACCGAGCGGAGTCGGGTCATGAGCAGGAAGTGATGGAGACAAAGCAGAGTTTCTTACTTACAGCACTGGCTCTGGGCTGGTTTATTGTTGTCATGACTACGGGCTCCACATGCCCAGAGTCGCTGCTTAGCAAAAAGAATGATGCAGTGTCTAGCCTTACAGCTGAACATATAAACCAAATTAGTCTACCATGCCTCTACCTGTTTTGTGGCTCACAATGAAAGAAGTAATATATCATGCAATCAGTCCTGTAGCAGTTACATTCTGTAAACACTAAGTCATTACACCCAGACTTTTTTATTTGCTCTTTAGTGTCCCTTCAGAGTATAATAAACTGCAGATTTCAAGAAGAAAGCTAATTCAGAAGAGTCCTCTATGACTTCTCAGAGTTTCTGTAACATACTGTCTAAACAGCACATTTCAAATACCATCTCACGTGCCATTTTTACATATTTCTATTAAAGAAGAAGCAGAAAGACATGATATTTTCCAGGCATATGTGGCTAGAATCAAACTATACCAGATACAATTAAAAAGACAAACTATATGGTAGGGAACCACTAACTTTTCCTGAATACAGTAAGAGCCCAATGCTACTACCATTTTAATTAAGCTTTAAAAGTACCAGGGCAAAGCCTTGAGGGAGGACACATACTGTGATACAGCTGTTAAAAGCATAGCTTAGGAGAGGGTCTGGGACACAAAGCTTAGAAGTGTGGTCTCAATTGAAAAGTAAATATGTAAGAGACAGAAGAATTTTGTGCACTGTTTTGTTGTGCTATTGGTATAGCAGGAGGAGAGGTAGTAACAGCAAAAATAAGCAAACAGCAGATATAACTAAATAACAAAAAAAACTAGCATAAGGGGTAACGAAGGTGTAATTTGGCCTTAATGTCCACCTCTACACATTCTTCTTTTTTCACCAGGCTGTAAATTCCACCAGTTTTGATTCTCTATAGACTCATTTAGACTATCCATGTCAGTAAGTATGTGTGTGTGGGGGGAGGGGGTGTTCGCATAGTTCACCATCATTTTACACTCTATCTCTGTATTTAGAAAAACAGGCCTTATTCTCTTTTACCTTCAGAATCCATTACAGCATTTTGACAATATAAGCTGTAAACGACGTTTATAGCCATGGAAGTGTAAAGGGACCTTAGTGCAGATAAAGAACAGGAGAAAGTGTTAGGTTTTTATAGATCTGGAGTGTTTCTTACAAAATAAATAAAGACAGCTTTATTATCTTCCAGGGAAAGAACAATGTAACAAAGTGTAAACTGAAAGAAGGCCCCCAAATTACATTCGTCACAGCTACAGCAACTTGAATGGTTTGACTCATCGGTGTATTGCCAGTATTTCATGCAACACAAAGTCTCCCATGCTGATATTATCTATTTCTTGCTACTGTGGAGAGAACTGAAGATGAAGTGTGTTCAAGATAATATAAGTGTCTGTTGTAGCATAATACTACGTCTCAGCAAGACTGCAACATTCCCTGCACTCTCTCACTTGAAGGCTTTTAAGGACTTGGTGATTTCAGAAGATATCAGGACTAAAAAAAGAACCAAAACCCAAGGAGTGATTTGATGCAATTATGCACCTTTTTTTTTGTTTCAAAGACAAAAGGGTTTGCATTACTGCCACTAAGAAAACTGGAAGAGATTTGAAGGCGAAGGAGAGACTTGGTTTTCTGTTCATTTCTTGGGAAGTTTTGCCCTGCACACACACACACACACACAAGACGAACATTTAACTAAGACTCTTTGTGGCTATATTCAGCTGCAGCATATTTTCTTCTTTAAAAGAGACATCTACAGCACTGAAAAAAATATAAGCCCCACGGGAAAATATCTGTTATTTTCATGCATTACATTTGTCTGTGTGTTTGAATAGGTATGAATATTCTTTGTATGAAGCATAGATATTCACACCTTTTGCAGAAATAAATTGAAACAAAATGAGTTCTATTTCTGTATGCATTTAGTGCATTTTTTTTTTTATTTTGCTCGCTTCACGATCGTTTGCTACGTGCTCACCCAGTATTTGGTGAATCATCTAAGTGGAAATTTTATAGTATTTTCTGTACAGCAATGAAAATGTGAGAAATATAGTGCATATTTTAACCAGATCTTTCATTTCTTATTTCAATGGCAAGGAGTTCTACCAGGACAATTTGAGTTCTTTCAGATTGTCTAAACTTCTTCACTCAAATTGAATAGTACTGGGGAAAGTGTTTAATAAAATATGGGTAAACACAGCCCAGTGTACAAACTCTTATCTGCAAGGGGTCTTGAATCCTGATTTTAGTCATAGAATGGGAAGTGTTTTGAACCTTTATACAGATAGCAAGGTTCCAGTAAAAAATCTCTGTTTTTTTCTGTCTTTGATATTTATTTTTAAAGGATGCATTATTTTTTTCCATTCTACAAGTTATAGTAACAAATTTAGTAATGTACATTTAACACTAAAATTTAATATGAGACTATAAAACTAAATAACCAATAAGGGCAACATTGTATAAATAGTACATTTTCAGGTTGCACAGTAAAAATATTATAAAATGCATGTGCCGCATGGGATGATATAATGAGAAAGCAAGATGGTTATTAAGTTGCTGACAGATTTAGTCTGGATACTTTCATTATTTCATTATTCATTATGAATGAATAAAACAAGGTCTTTGAAACTCTTTATAAAATAACCTATGTTTTCAGGGATTTCACAGACAATATATTACAGGGTTTTCCTACTTTTTTTTTTTAACAAAATAATAGAGGTATTGCATAAATACACAAGAGAAAGGTATTTCTAAGAGTAAATGCAGGTATAAAGCCTAGTTTGTAAGTTTGAAGACCAGATCAGACCTGTAGATCATTTCTTCCAGTCTCCTGTATTCACAACCCATTAATCTTCACCCAGATAACTTGTACTAAGTCAAACCCATTGAGTTAAACAAATATATTTCAACATTCAGGAGCTGAAACAAGTGTATTCCACTGGTGACAAACAGGAAAGACCCAGATTCCTCCAGTGCCTGAGACTCCAAGAAGCAAGGAGAAGATTAGGCAAGAAATGGTCAGATGATCTGAGCAAGATGAGTGATATTCCATTCCACAAAGGAAAGAAAAATCACAAGTCAATAAACAACACTATCTCCTGAATAACAGAAACAAAACAGCAAAACAACAACAAAAAGACCCAATAATCATTTTGAGTTTTGGTCACTAGTCCTTGTTACATTGTTCTTCACATCTATTCTCAAATCTTTCCTCGGCATCACCTCAATAGAATGGTTAAGTCTGTAAACTAAGGATTATAAGCTTTATTTTCTCAAGTTCACTTTTAAGACTGCTTGAAATTTTTACAAATATGCACATTCTTCCTGAGGTATAGATGATAGTTCTGACACTATAATCTAGTATAGCAGTGATATGTATGGAAACAATACTGCTTTTCTACTTCCACCAGACATTCTGCCTTAACAGATTCATATGGATCCTTTCTGCCATACACCTTCATTTATAGTTCACAAATACTAAGAAATGCTAACTGCTTTGACCTCTAAATGCTGCTATGTGAAACCCAAAGACAGGATTTCCTACCTGTTATATTAATCTACATTCTTGATTCCCATGTGCACTACCTTGCATTTGGTTATTCTGAAAAACTTTTTGCTGAATCTTACTCATTAAAATTTTACATAAATATCTTTAATCACAAAGCTTCTTGTTATTGCTTACCCTACAGACTCTTTATGCATCTAGAAGCTTTGCCATGGAAGATTTAATTGACTTCCAGGTAACTGAAAAAAGTGTAATGTGGTGTTTAGATCAAAAACTTATCCCTGCAAGACCCACTATTGGTTTTATTCAGGAATACATTCTTGGAGTAACCTGAGTCTAGATCCAACTGACTCTTTATTCTGCTTTAAGTCATTTTAAAATCAAGGTCTCAGTCAGAATTTTAAAAAGTCTTCTGTTTTTAACACTGATCTTGAGATTTAAAAGGGAAAAATACCCTGAGTGTTTAAAATCTGAACCCTAGTGTGTATCACACCCCAAAGCCTGAAGTGATCTGTAATTTCTCGCTCCGAATCACATTTGTATAAAAGCTGGGATAACTCCACAGACACCAGTGACCAGAGCAGAATTTGGCACAAAATATGTACAGAGACCTAACTGTAACAATAAAACTTTGAGTGGAATTCAGTCCACTTAATTTAGATGACTAGACTTAGGTGCTGCCTCACTGTAGTAGTTGCCTACTCTGTGTGATTGTATGTGTATATACAGATATGAGTGGTAAGGGGAGGGAAAATGATTTAGTCCAACTGAAGGAACTTTGTAAGTTACCCATTATGTCAATGGACACACTTCTGAAAACATACAGAAGCAAAGCCTGTCACACTAATGTAGACCTGTCCAGAAAGCAACCCAGCCTGGTCAAGTGATACATTTACATTTTCCATTAAAAGTAGAAGAGAAAAAATAGGAAAAAAACCCACTCCTGATTCCTATTCAGAGTCTAATCTTCAGAAATCTTGCAATCTATTGCAAGTAGCATGGTGCTGACACTATGCAGCCTCTGGATTATGTGTGTTCAGCACATCTACTGGTGGAAGTTCAAGGCGTTTTGAGAGTGTATGACAAGATCTTGGACACATGTCAATGACAGGATCAGGTCACAGGATGTTCTGACTCATGGCGGCTTTCAAGTGAACCAAGATGGAGCCGAGAATGAGAGCCAGAGGGGTGCACCTTAATCACTAAATTGAGCTGGAGTGAAATTTTATGAGAATGGCTGGAGATAGTCTCAGACTAAGCATGCTTTTGGCTAGCAGTTATAGAAATCACTTCAGACAGAGATGAAAACACAATCCCAGGCCAGCCTGAGCCAAAATCTGAGTCTAGAACCTCCCATCTCCACTGTGAGTTGATATTTTTGTAGCTTTTGCACTGCTTACTGTTAGTGGCAGCAGTGGGTGGATTAGATTTATGTCTAAGTCTTAGTTGGATTGGATCCTACTGACACTTTCAGGAAATTTAATATTTATTAAATTAATATTTATTAATTATATTATTATTTATTAGCTTTGAGCATCACATTTAGCTCAAAAACAAGGAATGTGCTACATCGCTTTATAGGTGCCACCCCTACACAGACACAAATCATGTTAGTACCATAAATATCCTACCAGATAAGTCACCAATTTTTGTCACCATCTCAAATTTTCAACAATAAATATGTTTACTTGATAATGAGAGGAGAGTTAGATGTTACCCCATTAGCAAGTTAACTTAATACTACACTTTAGCTTGTACCTGCCTTCATTAGGTATCATATGCACCCTACAGTCTTCAGTGCTTGGACTCATATCCTTAGAATCTTTGAAATAATGTTTTTACCTGTTAATCAAACCTTAAACCAAACATTATAGTTAGAATTTGTGAGAAAAACTTCTCTTATGTTTCCTAGAGTTTAACATATGTGCACAAAGATTCTTTTGTATCATAACAAAAATGAAATTTCTAGCTATGGCATTAAAAGAAAAAAAAAGAAACATTTAAAGCTATTACAGCATGTACTTTTATGTACATAAAGCGAATCGGTGCAGGGTACAAAAGATAAATGAAAATGTTTCTGTAATCGATAAACAAAAATCTGTATATGAGTCAATGGCCAGAAACTCACATTTTCTTCAATACAGTCGTCTATTCATCTTTGTCTATTATGGGACTTGGTATTAAACAGAATGTAACTGTATAAACAAACAGCAAAGTCTCAAATTTCAGAAGTGGAAATGGAAGTATAATAAGGGAAAGGAGGGCACAGAGATGGAGTTGATTCAAAATCCAAATGTTGCATCTTTATCTGAATTTCATATCTGAATTTGTTATCTCAAATACTCTGAACACAAACCTATGGGTCGTGAAGACCCACACCCTTTTGATAGACTATCTTTCACAAATTCCCATCTGGATTTTCTAGTTTGAGATCCTATTTATAATAGTAAGAAATAATTTTAAGCCTATGCTAAAATGTATTCCATATGCTTTCCATGCTGTTTGCTTTTGCTTATTTTAGAAACACTTATGTATATGTTTCATCTCTTCAGAAAGAAAATAAGATCTGATGAGTGCACCTCGATCCCAGCTGCCTCCTGATACAGTGAAATGTGCTGCCTAGGTTTCCTGGGAATACACTGCAGAAACAGATAAAGATAACGTGGTTGTATATCGACATAATGATTATTCTAATGGATGTATTTACCTCAAGATATGGTTGAGTACCTGTTAATTATTTAGGTAGGACTCTTTATTCTTATTTTTATGATACTTAAGTGGGTGAAAATATTTATCCTTTAAGGGGAGATTAAATAGGGAAAGATTAGCAAGTGGCACATGGAATTATGTACCAGAGATGACATAGAATGTTTATCTGAGTTGGAGACATACTTTAGTTGTAGCTCATGCTCATTTCCTTAGGAACTTATAGCATGTATTTGATGAAGATGATAGTTTGTCTTGCGCTAATTTTACAAAGAAATTAAACCATACTAGAGGCAAGAGATGTGGCCTTACTTAATCATAGAATCATAGAATCATAAAATCATAGAATGGCTAGGGTTGGAAGGGACCT
>PTEX01000281.1:326758-358780 GCA_003342815.1 Eudromia elegans
TCTTTCTTTCTTTCTTTCTTTCTTTCTTTCTTTCTTTCTTTCTTTCTTTCTTTCTTTCTTTCTTTCCTTTCTTTCTTTCTTTCTTTCTTTCCTTTCTTTCTTTCTTTCTCTCTCTCTTTCTCTCTTTCTCTCTTTCTCTCTTTCTCTCTTTCTCTCTTTCTTTCTCTCTTTCTCTCTCTCTCTCTTTCTCTCTTTCTCTCTTCTCTTTCTTCTCTTTCTTCTCTTTCTTCTCTTTCTCTCTTTCTCTCTCTTTCTCTCTTTCTCTCTTCTCTTTCTTCTCTTTCTTCTCTTTCTCTCTTTCTCTTTCTCTCTTTCTCTCTTTCTCTCTTTCTCTCTCTCTTTCTGAATCCAACCTTGAGGACTTTATATGTAAAATACCCCTAACAGAAATCAACTTAGTCTGTCCTTAAAGATTTTCACGGATGGAGATTTCATATCTCTTCCAGACAATCTACTCCCGGACCACAAGAAAAGGTGTCCCAATCCCTTAACCCTTCTTCTCTTCTAAAAAGTTCTTGTGAAAATATAAGTCCAGTGTTTTTCCATGCTTATTCACATATGCAGAGAACTGTTGATTTACTTCCCTTTTGCAGCTATGTCTAACAAATTTCAAAAATATTCCTGGCTTCCTCCTAAATTGCTTTGTCAGGCTGGAAAAGTCTTACTTTCTTCAAGTTTTCCTTGTAAGCCCGTGGGAAAGCCTATTTTCTAGATCTCTGATCATTCTTGCAGGTTTCTTTTCACTTACCTCTGTATGACCCACATTTTTGCTCTAAGACAGCACACACAACTGCAGTTGCACTGCACATTATCCATACTGGTTACATTTACTTCTGCTGCAACCCTTCACATGCCTCAGGGCTTTGGCAGGGATGGCTGGTGACTCTCTTCCCTGAGGTTGGAAATGTTGCTGTTCCTGGCTGCGTGTTCCACTCATCTTCCACCAGTGTCCCTTCTGTAGAAGAACTGGCAGACAAAGATGTATCTGTGTTCAAAGGCATATATGCCCAACTGGCACATCACTTTCAAATGAGCAAAGGACTGCCCACGTACTGAAAGCTGCACCCAGTTAGAGAAAGAAAAAATCCAATTGAAATTTATGCAACCTTCATGCATAAACAAGTCCTTATAATGACAGAAGAATGAGCATACTAAATAATAATAATAAAAAAAAATCTAGCCTCGAATGCTAAGTCCAGCAAAGGTCAGTGGACTCCTGTGGTGCTTCTCAGGAGTCATGTGGCTGCAGTTGTTCCCCATGAATCTATAAGACGCTAAGACTGTCTTTTCTCCTGTTTTGTATTTAGCTGTCTATAATCCTTATTTGCATGCATAGTTCTATGTTGTCTTCCCCTCATTCGTAGGAAAACTTGTAGCATTTTCAATTAGATTTTTTTTTCCTGAGGCTTCAGCTAATAGGTGATACCTAGTGAAAGCTATAAGAAAAAAAAAAAAGTAAACATACAGTGATATTCCTCTCAAACAGGACAGAAATGACTGTTGAATGACAGTACTTTGCACTTAGCATCTGCATAACCTTATTGACAGTTGTTGCAAGTTTTTCTGACACTTGCTCACAAAGATATCACTTCCCATCATTGTTTTATGGTGCTTAGAACAGCCCCTGGCATGACTATTTGATTGTGGTCAGCTGTAATCTAAAACTAAGAGAAGAAGCTGAAAAAAAAAAAAATTAAGGCCTTTAAAATCTTAGCTATGAAGGATGAGAGCAATAAATTCACCAAATTACCTGTTTTAAGAATCCAAGGAATTTTGATTAGTGAGGATTCCTTGGGAAGCTGATGATAATTAATAACAGTAAGGAGCAAGAAGAGTTATATCAGACTCTGAAGAGTCTGCTATAGAGAGAATCTATTTGTTATGTTGTTTCCATCATTGTTCTTATTCAGCATACTTTGGCACATTATCAACTGTTCATAGATGAAAGTTATTCAGTGATGCTTGGCAAAATCTGAAGCATCCACCCATCCAGAGCAGTAAACACCTGACTCCTAACATTTGCTGACACATTGGACTTTAATACCGTGGGGAATTTTATCTGTATTTGTGGATAGGTAGACAGGCCAAGTACTTTATGCAGGTCTGAATACACAGAAGCAATTGTTTCTTAATCAGCATGTCTTTTTTCCTTCCTATTTCCTCCTTTCTTTTTCTGGCTTAGCTTTTTATTAGGAGGATATATTTTAAGAAAATGAAGATTATGTAAAAGGATATGTGAAAATTTTGTGGATAATTTGCTTTGTTGTATTATATTTGGGAAACATAGAGAGATACCATTAAAAACTTTGTAAAACAGCATAAATCCTTAAAACATGATACTTTTAGAAACAGCATTTTAGACCCAATTTCTATCCAGAAATTCTTTTAAAATTATTCTTCAGAGTAATTAAAAGTGACTAAGCCTCTTAATATTGTTAGCATAAAAGGTAAATATAATAATAGTATAGTGATTTTTGGTAAAAGTAGAGCAAATTCTTCTAAAGGTCATTGATATGCTCTTTAATATCACTGCAAGAAATCACAGTTGGTTACGTCTCCATACGTTCCTTTTCCTATGAAGGAAGTAATAGAAATCATGTCTCTGCTAGCCTCGTTTAACACACCACTTGAAAAAATAAACTGCTTGCTTGTGTTATACAAGCAAGATAATATGATCTAAATGAATACAATAAAATCCAGTTCAGATAAACAAAAACAGAATTGCCAAGGCTTAACATGTCTAGGCATAGAAACCATATACTTATGCCTCTAGAGAATAACTAAGAAATTATTTTCAAGTTAAAATTTCAAGTTCACTCCAAGGCATGGAAGTAAGCCTAATATGCAAAGTCAGGAATTATTTTTAACAAAAAAATATTCCCTTCATGTTGGAAAAATCTTGGAGGTCAATGTATATATGAAACAAAAGAAAACATTTAAGACATATATTCAGAAGGCGTATATTTCATTTATGCAGTCAACCTCTGTTTTGGATTACATTAAATGGCCACTATGTGAAAAGCTTAGTATTTGGCTAAGTATGTTGGAAAGCCCTGTTGGAGCTGCTAGTTTCTCAGCATTTTTTAAAATATTGTTGTTGTGCTTAGACAGAAGCTGACCCCTTTGGACAAGCTGGTCTGAAGTGATGGAAAACTGCGCTTGCTACCTTTAAGACATTCTGATGATCTTATGCACTCGCTGTTGACAGTAGTCAGGACTTTGCTGCACTTTTGGCATTGGCTGAATCTCCAAAAGACTTAGAACATGGCACTACGCACACCCACTCCCCTGCACGCAGGCAAACACAGAGACCGACTGGGAAAATTATAATAGTATGTTAATGCCAGAAATTAAGACACATCTTTTATTTGTTTACCCATGAAAGCAAAATTGGCAATATTGTGCAAGTTAGTCAGTCCCTTTTTTTTTTTTTCAACAGAAAGAGCAGGCGATCTTTGTATTCTGAAGAGCTGAGAGAGCTGAGAAGCTTCAATTTACATGGCCCTGTCAGGTAATTTCAGACTCCTTGTCTGTCCCAAGCTGATATTAGTCCAAACTGTAAATAAAGTAAAACTGGGCATAGCTCCTATGAGGCATCATTAATTAATTTCATACTTTTCAAAGTACCTTGTGTTCATTAGGGGGAGGGATGTAAGAATTAACAGTAGTTTCTGTAGCCAAAATAAGAGAGGGGCTGTAGCCAGCAGTCTGCACCACACATTCCCATGCAAGTTGATCATACTTTCAAAGTGGAAAAATACAGACACAGTAACCAAGGAGGAGGTGGTTGAAGGAAGGTGTTTCAGTGAGAACAAGGGAAGTTGGATAACAAGAGTTATAAGGAGAAAGAGAGTGAAGTTCCAAGACATTTTTCAATAAAGAATAGAAAGGAAAAGATTATTGCTGCATCACCATTTTTGCTGTTCTCTCCTTTCCTACGAATTCCAATATACTTCTTCATCTCATTTGTCACTAAGTACTTTTTGCATCTGGCCCTGTTCAATCAAGTTCCAATGAAAAACTTCCTGACTCACACCTAAGTTTCATTTTCATAGCATAGGAACACAGAAAAAAAAAAAACCCTAAGGTGAAAATCCTTCCTCTTCACGTCTAACAACTTCAAGAAACAAACTGCCCTTCAGATCTGAGTACGGTGCCTTTTGACACACAGAGATCTCTTTTTATCATCTCTCCCATCATTTATACGTGATCTCAATCTAAAAAAAAAACCAAAAAAACCCACCCTAAACTAAAACTACCTTCTCTATCCCCCTCCCCTGCTCACTGGACATTAGTCTAAGTTTCTTACTCTGATGACTACAGTCCAAAAACAGACAAAACAGTGTACTCCATATGGTCCCAGCACTGAAGGAGGAAAGCAATATGAGCAACAATTAGGCAAAATGAATCTCCAGAGATTAAGGGCTCTGTGTCAGTATCTCTATTCCCCAATGTTGATACTGTCCACCAAAGCCCGATGCTCTGCACTTGGCTGACATTATTGGTGAGACTTCAGCCTTATCTCCACACCTTCAGAGTCCTCTGAGAAGCCTCAGTCCTCCATAGACTCATCATCAGCCACTTGTCTTAATGGCTGGATATCAGGGATGTAACAAGGAAAACAGTTTCATACATAAGACAGTTTCACCTTTATATAATCTCTTAAGGTAATTATATACCTGTTTTCAACCATGGGAAAGATTATTGTTCTTCCAGTGAGCTCAAGTAACTGATGTAATTAAGCCTAAGAGGTCAATGAAACTTTGAGCAATTTTATCTTTATTTTTATTTCCTTACAGATGAATCATTTAAATCACTGATAACAGAACACTTCCACAAAAGCTGCTGCTCTACAAAGCTTTAAAATTAGTCTGGCTTGTCCCAGCAGGAGAAGTGAAAAAACATCTCCTGTAAGGGAGCAGAAGATTTAGGGAGAATATGGAACACAGAGAGGTATATATTAGAAGGTGTTCCTTTTTTATTTTTTTAACTGATAAAAACCTTTAAAAACATTTTAGGTAATCCTAGATTTTCAATAAACTCTATTGATTTAGGGATGATTCACACTTGGCCTGGAAATGAAGCAGCTTTTAAAGTGCAATCACCAAGCCCATATGGTTTATTTCACAACATCTTACAGTTTAGCTTTAAAACAAATGTAACTCAAATCACAATTCAGTGATGACTGATGTTTTTCATCAACACTCAATTATCATTCCATCGTGGCACAAGACTTTAAAGCAGAGTTGTCTGAGCCAAGTAAAACATGAAGTGAGCATCTGAAAATCCAGATCTGGGCTCTTACAAAATGACTTACCAAACTGCATTTATTATTTTCTAGCATGTTGGGTCATGTCAGTTGTATATGGATATACAAGCAGAGGCATTTCTTTTAATTTTATGCTCAGGTAGCTTGTATCTTTCTTTCTGAGGAAGAAATAATCATCTCTGCAAAGAAATTTTGGGCTTGTTTTGAACAGATTTTGAACTAGAATTCTTATTATTGACGCGATCAGTTCTAGAAGGTCTTCTTAGTTACTTTGATGTCACTGAACTTCTCTAAAAAGGTGATATTGAGCATTCAGATGGACAGCTATCTATGTAGCTGTAAATTTTGTAGATATTCCTTACAGTTCCAATATTCTCCCTTTTATGTATTGAATATGTTAGAATACACATGCATATACATATATATATATAGAGAGAGAGATTACATAAAACAAAAAGTTGACTCTAGCTATGTTCCTTTGCACTGCCTGACATGACCTAACATGATTGTGGTTTGAAATTTAGTTCCATAATTCAGAAGCAGGTTGTTTGGGGTTGGGTTTTCTTAGGCATTGCACAGTACTGGCAACAAAATCATGAGAGGTTATGGGAACAGGAGGAAGTGGTTTAAAAAATGCAAATACTTTAAAAATGTAGGTGTTAAAAGATGTACCAGTAATTTATGCAAATTGTTGCAATATCACAGGTTCTACATTTCTTTTAACCATGATAAGTGCTACCCTATATTCATCCTATATATTATTCATAAAATTTACTAGGAACACAGTTACATTACAGTCCTAAAGGACTGTAATATAACTAATAGACGGTTTACTTAGCAAGCATTTCATATTTTGCTGAAATGCAGTAACCTCAGGTGTGTACTAAAGCCACTATTTAATAACATTCAAAAATAATATACAACAATTAAGAAAAAAAACAGAGAGGTTACATCTATTTAAAAAAACCCCTAGTGCACCTTAGTTAAGCACAAAATAATAAACCACACATGGAATGCATCTGACTCACTTTGCCTGAAACAGTTACCTCAGAAAGACGGCAATTTTTCTTCTCACCTGCAGAAAAGATTTGGTTTTAAGCTGCACCTTAAATTATGGCATCACTTCTACTGTACTTCTAAAGTCTCGAAGTCAGAATTCAGTGTGTGAGTGTTTAGGCTTTTTTTGTGGAAAGGAAAAAGTTAAACTATTTTAACTTAGGGAGGCATATTTCATTTTGTGCACATTATTTTTTTGCAGCAATGAAAATTTTGAAGGAAAAAAAAAGGTTGCTTTTACATTTTTTTATTTTCTCTCCACAAAAAAAACATTTTGTTTTAGACTGTTTTCCACATGAACTGAATTTCAATGATTTGATAGTCATTCTTTTTATAAAGCATACATTTTGCTTTTCACTTTCATTGGAGAAAGGAGAAACGAGTCTTCATACATTTTCATTTTCTAATCAGTTCTTTCTGAAATATTTTGTTGTTGTTGTTTTAATAGCATCATTTATCATATTATTGAATTAAATCCTATACTCTAGCAATATGCCTTCAGATAGGCATTGCTCCACAATCACAAAACAACGTTATTTCAGCATCAAACCAGACATGACACACACTTTCTGCATCGAGTTACCTGTTCTTTACAGATAGCTATTTATAGCAAGAAAGCAAACACAGTTTCATGCAGAAATTTATGATGATGTTTGTGACTATTTGCTTGGGTGACATTTCAATTCCAAATCCACTTTGTTTTTTATTGTTGCTTAGTACCACATAGTACTAAGCATACTTCCTATAGTACTTCCTATATCTTACCTCTGTGAAGAAAAGATGAAAGCAAACTTCTTAAGTTTGGCTTTGTATCTTATGAAAACCAACATGAATGCAAACATATTTTCTCTCAACAACTTTTAAGTTTTCCTCAAGGGTTCTCCAAGACCCCCTTTATACCACTCCGGCAATATGAGAGAGACTGAAAGTAAATGCAAATGGAATATTCCTTCCCTTTGAAAGTAGTTTGCATTGCTGATGTGGTTCATAGCGTAAACAAGAAGCTCTGTCTAATATCTTGTTTTCAACAGGACAGATTTCGTTATTTGTTCAAAATTAAATACTAACAAAATGATCTTTAGGAAGAGGAATTTGTTGACCTAAAATAATCCTATAACCTAACACTAATTTTTATGACTCCATTTCCCTTATACATGCACATTACCAGATGTCTGCTCACACTATAACCTCAAGGAAAACAACTTCATTATGCTCAGGTAACAATCTATCATTAGCTGGCAATTAGAAATTCATGGGAGAGCACAAAAACACTCTGCATTCAGTCTGGCTGCCGACAGTGTGTGAGGCCTATCTTAAAAAGAACAATTCAATGTCAGACTGAATTTTGTGCCCTGCTGCAAACTCAGAAGATAACACCACAAGAGTCAAGCCCCTGTTCTTATGCTGCAAATCATAGTTTCCTTCTTTTGAAAAATCATCACCCTGGAGTGATGTTTAAATTATTAAAAATATCTAAATAAAGGTCGCAGGACTTAGAAGTAGAGTCTGAGAGTTTGATATAAATTCTTTTTTCTTTTCTTCTTTTTTTTTCTCTTTTTTTCTTCTCTCATATGGGCAGTCAGGATGTGCTCAACATATAGCAGCAACCCTAAGTAATGCAAATTTCAGCACTGCATAGTGAAGTTGATGTTCAGCTAAGTACGAGCTGCAGTCTCCATGCTGCCCACTCCATATCGCTGTTTGTGCAGTATAAAATCTGAGCTGAGATATTAGTATATTAACTCACTTTATGTTCTAGAATATGTTTATTTAAAAAAGCAAAACAAAAAGAAAAAAAAAGAGAAAGAAATGGAGAACTTTCCATTTTCTCATGTGCTAGTATTTTTTTGGCCAGAGGTTCCTAAGATTTTTTAAGTTTGTAATTGCACATTCATTCAGCATAAAATTAAATATCCATATTGACTAATTACATACACATATATATACTCTCTAATGGCATAATTACGACATCCAATTTTGCAATTAGCATGCAGCATTAGTTAGTAAATAGCTTTTCACAACTTTGTTTCATTCATTACAAATCATTTCCAAAAATGCAGATTCACATTCTAGGTATGGTGCTTTGTAAGAATGTTTAATAATGTATATTCACAAAGGATCAAAATAAGAATTCATATGCATTCTTGCCTGTGTCTTGACTTTTGAAAACTTAACAGTACAGCTTTAATATTACTATAGTTTTATTTCTGATTGTTTGAAACAGAGCTCTCGACTTTAGCTTTTCTAGAGAAAAAAAAAAGTTCACAAGGATGTAAAAAGTCAGTAAGTATTTGCATATGTTATAAATGAAGATGATGTTATTTATCCTTATATAAAAATCCTTTTTTTTTTTTTCCAGAAAGCCAAGACAGATCTAGAAATCATCTCCTCTTCTTTAGGCAGAAGCGAATTCCTGTTAAGTATGTGATCCACTATCTCATATATCCTTCATTCTTGTTTTCAAAGGCTCAATGGCTACTTTCAAAGATGAATGATTTCACAGTGGCCTT
Source organism: Eudromia elegans (assembly GCA_003342815.1). Taxonomy (NCBI): domain Eukaryota; kingdom Metazoa; phylum Chordata; class Aves; order Tinamiformes; family Tinamidae; genus Eudromia; species Eudromia elegans. The sequence continues at coordinate 335,594 of PTEX01000281.1, forward strand.
TATCCAACGTGCTTTTTGGTCTGGGAGTCTTGCCATTAACTTCACCAACACTTGATTTTTTATTGCAAGTAGCAACAGCAAATAAGTCATCCTCAGCTAAAAGTAGCAGCATGCAAATCAATTTTTATTTTCACTTCCAGACAGCAAAAGCAAAATGAGCATAGAATCCTTCATACAGATGCTACTAGTAAGTAAACTGTCATTAGCAGATGAATAAGATGCTGTGATCTTGCAGTCTGATCTCCTGCAAAGCTCTTTGGACTGATTCACACTGCGTGACTTATTTGAACTACCACAAATCTTTTAGAAAAATACCAAGTATTGATTTAAAAATATTGCTTGAAGAGGAGGCTACTGTGTACCATGGGAACTTGTTCTAATGATGAATTGTCCTCATTGTTAACTATTGCATCTACAGATCTAATTTGATTTTACTTGGATTTAGCTTCCATCCACTGGATTGTATTATAGTATTCTGCCTGAGCTCAAACAAAGAGGTAAAGATAAGTGTCTATTAAGAACTGAGTCATATAAGGCCAAATTATGACTCCTGAAGGATCCTGTTTCAAATATATCCATCCAGTTGTGACTGACAAAGTATAAATCCACTTTATCCTTATTGCATAGCTATCTTACGCACTGCATTTTTTGTCATTTAAGTTTCTTTACTAAAATGTGATACTATGTGATACTAATTGATATATTGTTAAAGTCTGCTATGCCTGTACAAAATTCTCTTTCTACATATATGTGAAATTTGTAATCAAATTAAAATGATTGTGTTAAGCATTATGTGTGTGTGTATATATATAGTGTATATATATATAGTATATATATTTTAAGGATAAAATATCATGATTATGTTAGAAGATTTTCTTTACATTCTTTTGATTGTTTATTAAACTTGTTAGAAGCTCATCTGTTTATTTAAGAATGAAAAGACCATAGCTAGAATAAATTGTGTCTCTCCTTTTCCTTTCATCTTCTTTTTCTCTTTTTAAAACTAACAGCATAAACAATATGTTTATTGCATTTGCTGAAAATTCTTACGCTTTCTCAGACTTATTAGAAAGTAATACAAATAGATGATAGACAAGATCTGAACTATCCATAGCATCTGATTTATAGACAAAAAGCTTTATTTGGACCTGTTTGCTATAATCTTTAGGTGCTGCTGGAAATTTAGGTGCTGTTGGAATTTAATCATCATCATATGGTGAGAGTATATTATCTGGCTTTCTCTCTGAATGCAGAAAAGATGTATTTGTCAATATTCTGCACAGTACACAAAAAGAAAAATTCTTTTTTTTCCTTATCAAATAAATTTAGCTGTTATTGCCCAGATGAAAATCTCAGTATATGTCAACACTGAAAATGTCCTATTACTCATCATATGAAGGCCTATACATTATTTATCTTCCAACTACTTTCAATATTAAGTCCAACATGATGAATATCCACTAACAGCAACTTTCATTTTTGTTTTACATGCTAAGCTTAATAGATGAATATAAGTAATGACTTTGAGGGTGGTTATCACTCAGAGTTTAGAAAAGCCATACCTGGAGTTCCTGCCAGCTGCTAGTAGTAGCAGATGTCTGTAGAAAAAACAGATCTTCGCAGAGCTGTCAGACTTTTAGCATTTTCCGTCAGCAACTGGAACAGGAAAAAAATGCAAAATCAGCATTCTGTTGTAAAAATAAATACATCAGTGTCTTCTTGGTTGAAGATGTATTTCTTCTTGCTTTCCTCTTCCTTCATGTTCAGAAAAGCTCTTGCTAGCTTCAGACTTTATTTAAATTTCTTGGAAATTATATAATAATGGTTTTACTTCCCACGACTGCAGCAGTTTTATCTAGAAGGACTGCTCAGCAGAACTGTTAAAATGATGGAACTGAATCTGTAGGACTTGCTCCTAAGTGACCCTAACTTCACAACTCTCTGTAATTGATATCACCACATTGTGGCATGATGTTCCCACAGTGACAAAGGCTGATAGATCTTTATGTGATGTTACACTATATTTTAACGGTTGAGATTTTCTTAAAATTAGAATTGCCTTTGTCTGGCTGAGCTTCAGCCTTTCTGTATATCTCCAGCTGTTCACTGGAGCACCCAAAAGGAGCTAAGATATCTTATTTTCATGTATAACATCAGTAGCACATCCGGGTTGCTGGGAAAGTCTTCTCTCTCAAATAGGTGTTATTGCCAAAAGGGAACAGAACATCTGAAGAGGCTTCATTAAAACTGTCAGTCTTCCACTTGTGGGTGTTTGTGTATGGATATGCACATGCAATGGCACAAATGTGTTCAGGTTTACCAGCTCACTCACAAACAAACTTGTTTGTTTATTTTCTTACTCTTTGATTTGCTATTGATTTGCTGCATGCTTTATTGTTGATTTATTTTAATTGTTGAACCATAAATACACAATACTCTGCTTACATAGTGGCTAAGCAGCTGCAAAATCCAGGTCCTTTCTCAACACTGAGAGAATAACTGCATGAATTACTTGGGTTGTCCATGACACCTGAGACAGATGATTAAAACCTGGATCATCGGTGGATAATCTGCTCAAACATAGTGAAAAAAAAGAATCTATACATCACAGAAGAGAGCTTGTTATCAGCCGATAATTGTTTAAGAGAAAGTAACATTATAGCAGAGGAAGATACCATCTACCAACAGCCTATATTTCCTGTTTTTAGAGAAAAGGAGAACAGATATATTAGAAAATAATGAATTTTATTTACTATCTAATGAACGACAAATAAATCGCTCATAAAAAGCAATCTGAATTTAAGCATTTTGGACATTACAAACTCCTTAATCTTTGAAATGTAAGATAGAATGACTCCGTACGGTGTGATTCATTATTCCAGAAGATGGATTCATGTAGCTACCATGTTAGAATACAAATATATTATATTTTGGGGTTTAAGTTATATTCCTGATCCACATTTGAAAGGTCTTGTGTTAGTAAAAAAAGAGGTCACTGAATTAACCAGCCATTCTTCTGCCTTTGTCTACCTCTTTCCAGCTGTTCATAACTGTCTCTTCCTTACTGCAGAAAAAAAGAAAAAACTTCAACAAAAATGCACCATTACATGTGCTGACATTCTCTCAGAGAACTGTCCTGGCATATGCAGGTGTCGAAACACCAGTGGCTTCAGTGTGTTCCAGCTCATTTTCAGGTGTAAAATGCTCAAAAAGTTAGTGACCTGAATGTTTTATCTTTCAGCTGCAGCCTTTGCTTTTCTCTTGATGAATAGCTCACTTAATATCTAGAAAAAATAAAGCTATCAGTATCAATGATAATGCCAATGAACTGTGGCAAACTAAAGAATATAGAGGATTAACAATTACTGAATGTCAGAGGCTTATGATATGATGATGCTGATTATTGGCATACATATTTACCTCTATAAAAAAAAATCAAAAAATATTAGAATAATGACTAACTTTAAATTATGTATATCTGGCTTTATCCTTGGAAGGAAACTAAGAATAACTTGATAAAGAAGAAAGCTTTGTTTATTGTTTATGTCAAATATAAGCAAAACAAAATCCAGATCAAGCTGCTCTGTGGTATCACTGGGAGGCTATAAGACTTAGGCTCAATCCAGTTTTTTAAAAGATCAAATTAAAAAAAATGCAATGGCTTTGCTACTAAAATTGTTTATCAAATTTGGGAATTAATGCTATCTGTACCCTGCCATAGACTTTTAGAGTTAAACATGCAAGTGTCTTGTTTAATTCTAAAGAAATTAGCCCCATCAATGTTATAAATGTTTTTATTTCTGCAACTGATATGAAGAGGGAAACTCTCCTTTCACCAACTTCCACTTAATCAGTATAACAAAAGGTATTAAATGATTTAAAGCTCTGTTTATATAGTCATATATTCACTTCCCAATTAAACAAAACCAAAGTCTAAATCATGTGTTAGTTTTCTCTTCTGCCACAGAAGAATTGGTCTGACCTCCCAAATGAAATAAGGTTTTAACATTCTTTTGATGACTGAAGTCTAAAAGGAAATAAGCATATCCTTATTACAATCCCTTCTTTCCCTTTCCCTTTGAGCTCTTAACAGAGGTAATCTGAAGCTTTGTCTTAGCAATATAGATGCAAATTTTACTATCTAGAAAAATCACAGCCTATGACTCTATCAGGCCACATAGAAAATTCCACTCCTATACTCCCCTTGCTGATAGCTCAGATAACCTTTTGTAAATAATTTTCTTTTTTTCCTCTCCTTTTTTTCGCTTTGATTTTTGTAAGATTCATATTACCAATTTCTTTCCTCCACAGCACAGAACAGAGAAAAACATGCAAAGGCTGAAATAACAGTGATAATCTGGAAAAGCTTCTGTCTACAGCATACATATGTATCAGGTGACCTTCAGTAAACATACCTAGTGCTTCCTGTGGAAAAATCTCTTAATTTTGACAGACTGTTCAACCTGGATGTTCCAAAATCCCAAATACACCCTTGGAATACAATCCACGATGAAACTTTCCTCTGAAATTCCTTAATATTAGAGAGGTTTAGTCTCATGTCTGCAAGGACCTCACTGACAAGCTAACTAGATTTTTTGCTCTTGGCTAAAGTTAAGCCTGGTAAAAATTTATAGTCATCTACTTGTTCAACTTATTTCAAGCTCCACCTCCCACTTTGATTGCATTCTGTTATCTGCCAGGATAACACTACTAATGAAAGGCATTTCTGACTCAATTTGGTTCAAACAATCTGGATTATCTGATATTTAATCTGTAAAGTCTCACTTTGACTGAACTAGGTTAAGGAACAAGTACACAAGCAGCTGTGCCAATATATCTGGGTCTGCAGCTCCTTGACTGACTGGCTCTTGCTGTTCTGATACATCCCAATTCATATCCATTCTTATATTCTCCATTCCCAGGTTCTCCTGGCCCTGACAGAACTCGCTGAATCTCCTAAATCTACAGAAAATGCCCCAGTGCAGGATCAGAAAAAGACCAGAACTGGTAAAGGGGAAATGACAAAAATAGCAACCAAGACTGAGCGTGAGAGAGAGGAGGAGAGGTTTAAGGAGGACAACAGGTCCTGGGAGCAGTGGAGGGGGTACAGGCAGGATGACACTAGAAATCACTTCAGCCCACCCATAGTCACCTAGGACAGCAGAGGTGACCTGTGCATTATCCAATCTTAGCCTTCCACATTAAGGGGTAACTAGGTAATAGTTTCAAGACCAGAACTGGACTCTTAAGTGAGCAAGAAACAGGACATACTTTCTCAGAGAAGTGGTTAGGTAATGGATTGTGCCCAATTGTGTGGCAGAGGTGCATCCAGAGCTTTTAAACCCATTTGGAGAATAATTTCAGAGTTCTGGAATAAAGAGAAGAACCTCCCTTATGAGGTACTTTTAGTTTTGAGCACCTTCCTAATGTTAGGCCAAGAGCACATATTTTCTCTTTCCCATCTGGAGATTCCTCTTCCAGCCCACCTGCAACTGAGTCAGCGCATGGGACAACTCCTTAACTCGCTGCGAGCACACACAGCCTAGCTCTTGCCAAAAGCCTGCCCTGTTGGAGATGCTCTCCTTTGTTCTGCCTGAAGCAAATGAAGGTGCACTTGCATTAACAACCATACAAAAGGCTAGGGATGAACAGTTGTTTTGAATTAGAACTGGTATTGACGCACCCAGAAGAAAACACCTGTCCTTAATTACAGGCTCCTAAAACCTCTTCTGTATTATCCCTGTCTTACCCTATAGCCAAATGGTTAAAACTCTCATCTCTGAGAGGGAATTTTAATCTACATGCTCTAGATGTCCAGTTTTCAGACTATTTAGCATTTCACAGCAAGATATTTTTTCTTTCCTGTAGAAGTCTTCTGCAGTAAAATATGTATCAGAGTATAGAAACTCTTTTCATCTCATGCTTAGAATATTCACATAGAATGGGAAAAGTAAGAGCCCAAGCCCTTACTAGTGAATACAACCTACTTTCAAGCATAGGTCTCTTCCTGCTGAGCATCCTGCCTCGGTGTTTGAGACACACACAAGCCCACACACAGCTGCTATTTGACACAGCCCTTTGTCAGAGTAAACACCTCTTCATCTGCTTGCTAAGGTGAGCGATAAAGAAATCCCTCAAGCAGAGGAGGAAATTAACTGTGCAATAATGCTGTAATCACAAAAGTGAGAAGGGCATTTCACCGTCTGGTAGCACTTGAAAGGGAGAATTGATTTGAGTCTGCTGACTGGATTAGGGTCTGCAAGCCAGCCAGCCAGAATGATGTCTGATTTATCTACCCCAAATACGTTTAATGACTAAGCTAAGGATGTTCACCTGTGATATTTTGGCAATAGAAATGAACAGTAACAAACATTCTGATGTGGAAGAAGTTTTAGTCACAGCAGCTTCAGTACTTATAATTATCAGCCCCTACAGAACTAAGCAGTACCTAAGTAGGCATTCTGAGGCTGGTTTAGACTTAGTAACCTCGAATGGCACTCGGACTCGGATACCTGATTCTTTTTTTGTATGGGTGTGTATCAGGGATAACATCCAAGAAGTAGATCCTAAGCAGCGGGCCTACAGCATGTTTTCATGATCTTGCAGGAAATGGTGGTAGCTATCCTCACTTTGTCAGGGAGGATGGGGTAAAAAGAGAACTGAGAAATCTTGCTAGTGACATATACTGGACAGAAACACTGCAGATCTCTTCTCTGGCTTGGCTCCTTCACAGTCAGCATTTGAAGTTGCACTGACCAGCACTTATCCCATCCTTTGGATCCTCTGTGGTTGTGTGAGAGTGGCTTGTTTACTAAACCTCCAGTCCTAGCTTACTTTCTACTGCTAGAAGTTTTCCACCAGTATTCATTAACTTTGAGTTATCATGCCAAGTTTCCATCAGCCCAGCAAAAACATTCTCAATTCCAAGGCCTGTTCTCCCTATGGCAGTACACTACACTGCAGGCTTTCTCAGCTGTCTTGGCCAGTTTATGCAATTAAATTTGCTTAAAAGAAGCTGATGACAGCATGCACACTTTTATAAGGATAGATGATGATAGCAACTACTAGGGCTAGCGTTTCCTGAAATCAAAAAAATGGGGAAAAATAAAAATGTCCTAGAATTAAGAATAAGGGCACAGAAAGAACAAGTTGTAGACATACAGAGAATTTTGACTGGAGACCAAAACTTATGGCTTCATAAACAAAACTCTAATCCTAATATTGTGATCCTGAAATTTATTACTTTTCATGAGAATCAGTGAACCAAAATGCTTCAGGTCTTACCAAAACATGAAACAGTGACAATTTGGCAAAAGAATATTTTTCCTGGCCGAAAACTGGATTTTTTCTTTCTCAGACCTCAATCATTTTCAACAATCTTTGAGTATGCAAGTATCCAACTCCCAGTATAATTAGTGAGTCCTTAATACCAGTCCACTGAAGTAAACACAGGTGAAGTCATTAATTCAGCTGTGTTCTCAGTTCACCTCAGTTAACAGATTGCAAGCATATTACTGTAATGACTAACCAGAGTAATGACTAACCAGATTACTAATATCTGTTTCATTTGTGACAGAAAAACTGCTTGCTTGATGTCTCAGTGAGACAAGATAAGTGCTGTAAATAAAGTGGAATTTCACAACTGTTTTTACTACAAAGAAGTGATGTAGAAATCTGAATTCTGCCTTGTATCTCACAGTACACTTAAAGATACACCGGTGTTACTTTGAAGACAGCAGTAACGCAATTCAAAATAAATGGTTTTGTAAAGGGAGATGGAACCTCCTTAACAAATAAGGAAAGCTAATATTTAAAATGGTTCAACAGCACAATAAGGAAAAATGACAAATGTGTCCAAGATTTTTAAAAGCCTTTCATAATTCATCCATGGAACTGCAAGCTAGAAGCCTTATATTCATATTGGAAAAAAAATAGGGAAAAAACTTTATATTCATATTCATAAAAATAGGGAACATCATTGCTTTGCACAGGGAAGTCAAGCTTCACAAATCTACCAGAGTTTCTGAAAAGCAGGTGTTCAAGGGCAGGTAGATATGGGCAATGTGGTAAGTGTAGATTTTCAAGTAGTTCTTATAGCATTCCTATCCAGGAAAACAAAATACTGTTGTAGAAGGGAATATTCCCACAAAGCTTCAGATCTTACCAAATTAGAAAAACAAAAAGTAGAAATAAAGATCTGATTTTGCAAGAAAGACTTCATCAGAGATCTGTGCTGAGGATTGTGGTCTTTAGCATAATAATAAACAATTTTGAAATGGGAGTACATTGTAAGGAAATTACATTTACTTATAATTTAGGGTTTTAAAAATGAATATTCATGTTACTTATGGGCTGTGTTATAAAGTGTCAGGAGAAATTTATTGCTCATAAATGCAAGACCATAAACAAAACCAGCCCTAATTAGACCTATACAATGTTGGTCTCTAAATTAGTTATTACTACTATGGAAAGAGATTTTAGAGTTAGTTTCTGCAGCATCTGTTCAGCACCCATTACTGGCTAGAAAGCTAAACAGAGGAAGACTTAGAAAAGAAATAGAGAATAAAAGAGAAACCATTATGATCCTAATGTCATAAATCTATGATAATCCATATAATTGAGTATTATTTGTTATTCTGATTGCATTCATGTCAAAATAACATAGTAACATAAGATTATAGGCTTAGAAAGCATAGAAGCAATACTAATAATAAAAAATACAGATTTGTTTCCATTCCAATAGAGATTAAATCGTTTAACCCATTAGTCTAAAAAAGAGGTCATTATTGATAATCATCGATGACAGAAGAATTATTTATTTTTCTTATACATCAAACTAGGGGACAATAAATGAAGATATCAAAAGTTAGTTTGAAAGCAAAAAGAAAGATTCACATTCACCATGTATTACTAAGACATATAACTCACTACAAAGAATGGTATAGAAACAAAAACTGAAATGGTTAAAGCCAATGAAAAAATTATAGAAAAACAATATATCCAGGGCCTTATTGTTCAAAGATACCACCAGTATTTCAAGAAATCTACAGGCTGCAAAAAGCTTCAAGAAATAGTATCACAGCATGGCTGCATTTCCCTGAGGCATCTACTACTGACTACAGTGAAGGACAGGTTACTTTGATCTGATCCACTACTGGTTATTCTAACATTTTGTGCTTAATTATATATCATGTCAAATCTCTGAGCATTGGTGAGAATCTCATAGAAATTATTTCCTCTCGTCAGTAAAATCAAGCATTGAAAACATAGTAAACACCCCAAGTTTGAATATTTTTTCTTGAACTTCTAATTCAGACTACATTCAGATAAATTTCCATCCACTGAGAACAGCTGGAATAGCTGGAACTATTCCAATGCAGATTTCACAATTCTGTCTTCAAAATTTCTATCAAACATATGTCTAAATGCTTTAATTCATACAGAACTTTTGAAAATGTCAAGCATTACATAACTATTATATCACAAAGTAATAATAATGAAATGTATAGGATATGTGACACAAAAGAGAGGGAGATAATTGCTTTTAATTGTTTTCAGATACTGAAATCTGAGAATCACAGAGTGGGTGAATTTGGAAGGGGCTTCTGGAGATAATCTTGACCAACTCAAGAAGGGTCAAGAAGGGTCATCCAGAACAAGTAGTCCAGGACCATGTCCAGACATCTAGCTTGCAGAAGCTAAAGCCCCTTTGGGCAACCTAAGCCAGTGCTCTATTACCCTCTCAGTAAAGATTGTTTGTTCTTTTGTTTTTGTTTTTGTTTTTTTCATATTTTCAGACAGAGTTTCTTTTTGTGCCTATTGCATCTTGCACTGGGTACCACTGAGAAGAGCCTGTCTCTGTCTTCTTTACACCCTCCAATCAGATATACATTGATAAGATGTTCCCTATTTCAATCTTTTCCATTTTGAAGAGTCTCAGTTCTCTCAGCCTTTCTCAGATGAGAGAAGCTCCAGTTTGCTATTTATCTTCATGACCATTCAGTAGTTCCAGTAGCACCATGTCTGTCTTGTACTGTGGAGTCAGCACTTCAGATATGGCCTAACCCAGGCTGAGTAGAGGGGAAGGATTACCTCCTTTGACGTGTTGGCAATGCTCTTCTCAGTACAGCCAAGTGCCTGTTGGACCTTTTTTTTTACCACAAGTGAACATTGCTGGGTCATGTCCAACTTGTCCACCAATAGGCCCAGGTCCTTTTCTGTAGAGCAACTTTCCAGTCAGATGATCTCCAGCTAGTACAGGTACATGGATTTGTACCAGCAACCTTGCTGAGGGTGCATTCAGTCCCTTCATCCAGGTCATTGATGAATACACTGAACAGGATTGACCCGTATAGAACCCTGGGGTACAATGTTAGCTACATGCCTTCAACTAGACCTTCAGCTACTGATCACAACTCTCTGAACTCTGTCGTTCATCTGGTTTTCAACCCACCTTACTGTCTAATCATCTAGACTACATTTCATCTACTTGTCTATGAGAAAGCTATGGGAGACAACAGCTGAAAGCCTTCCTGAAGTCAAAGTAGACAGCATTCACTACTCTCCCTTCATCCCAGGATGAAATAATTCCATCACAGAAGACCATGACGATGGATAAGAACTGCCCTTGTGTGAATCTATGCTGACTGCTGCTGATCACATTCTTGTCCTTCATGTGTTTGGAAACAGTGTCCAGGATAGTTGCTCTATCAACTTCCCAGGGATCAAGGAGAGACTGATTGGTCCTTGGGTCTTCCTTCCTGCCGTTTTAATTGGAAGACTGGATGCCATATGGCTCCTTCCAGTTCTAAACCACCTCTTCTACTCACAATGACTTTTCAAAAATTATTCAGTGGCCTATCAATAACACCAACCAGGTTCCTCAGCATCCATGCGTGCACCTCATCAGGGCCTAATTCTCTTACAAGTAAGAAGATTTACCTTACCTCTGAAGGTAAATATGTATGGTATTTGATTACATATTTATGAGTTTATGACTACATGTATTATGAGAAGAAGAGCAATGGGAAATACTAGCTGTAATAAGTTCTCTGCATATCAATTCACAAGAGATATATATTGTAATTTATTGTCGAACAGATGACAGTATGTCTATTTTCAAGAACTCAACTAAACATTCCAGGTCTAAGATGTCTGTACAGTGAATAGAGCAGCTGGATTACTAGACTCTCCTAAATAGCGTTTTCAGAATCCTTTGATTTTCATCAGATTTCTTGTACTGAAGGAATTTGATGGTGCTATGTACTATGGAAAGGATTGATGTGCCTGGGAAGGCTCTCCTTCCCTTTCAGAAGTCAGTGACAAAAGCTATACGCTTTTCTGAGGCCAAACATTATTAACTCATTAAGAAATTACCTTTTTGATAGTTGATTTAAGTACAAGTAATAGGATATGCAAGTATTCATACTTCATTACTAGCTCTGAGCAAATATTATCATAACATTTTGCTATATTTCATTCTTTCTGCAGAGCATGAGCGGAACTACAGTGTGGTCTTTAATAATATGATGCTTTCTCAAAAATAAATAAATAAATAAAAGTATTGCCATTGGTTACTGAGCTGATTATTTGGCTGAGTGCATTCTATGCACTATTCTTATTAACTAAGGAGTAACATTAAGCAGGTGTTTTACTAGAATTATTGCCTCAGTCCAAGAGGCCACCATGTGTGGATTTATTGTGGATTTATTCTTAGACAGTTTTTACACCTGTTTTCCATTAAAAAAAAAAAAGTATGACTGTTTCAAAATAACATGCCATATGACCTCTTCTACATTCTTAGGTTAAACCATAAGATTCGGTAACAGTTCTAAAACAGTAGTTTTAGATGGCAATAAACTTTATCTCTATACTGAATATAGGCATTGCCTCACAATATTCCTTTAGTTGAAAAAATTGTAAATAACAAATGTATTCCAAACTAGCTAACAAAATGTTTGTTTAAGCCCATAAAATATACTTAGTTCATCAGAAGTCCTGCTCTGTAGAATCATATTAAGCATAAAGCCATTTACAATGTACCCTATCATACATATTATACAAAGGTATGGTGATTTAGAAGGCACTGAGGAATGCTTTCCTGTGAAAATAATTCTTATCTGACAAAAGCAATAGGGAATTCAGGTTAAGATTTTTCAAATATTATTCCTGTAGACAGGTCAGACATTTAAAACTATGCATCATAGCAGCTAGCTGATATCCAAAACTCTCATGAATTGTAGAAGGGCAAACTGAGAAAAAGTGAGCTGGTATTAGCGGGGCTGATAGACGGCTTCTGGCTCTTCTTCCTGCAGTTAGTTAAATTATGGTTTCCAGTAGTTTTCTCCAACCAACTAGAGAATATTAATTTTAGGCCTCATCTGAAGAGGAGGCACCCTAAAATAAACCCACCTTCATGGATATTTAAGAGCTGTCACTTAAGCCACCACAAAAACACTCATCAACTTGATCCATCAGCGGTATTAATCTTGTGACCTTGTAACCTTGTAATGAATGAATACCCATATAAGTATTTTCATTTAGTTCAGTACCTCACCTCCAGTAACAATATTCTACCCTTAGTTCCTAAAGCTAAATTTCTAAAAGCATGTAATTCATAAAAATGCACCCAGTGATGTCAATGGAAGTTAAATATCTGTATTTCCTATACCTATTTTTTTAGAAGTCTAAACATCTTCAGCAATATGGTTCTAATAAGTTCTGTGTCCTGTGCCATTTTAATTGATCTGTGTTTTAACTTAGCAGAGTTACGTCTCAGAAGCATAACTGACTTATCCAGGTATAAACCCTGCCAGAAATGTCTCCATTCTAATTTCACTTTTGCCTTTAATTTATGTTTTGGATTTGAGTTCCTCATTTCAGTTTAATTCTTTATTTCACTGGAATTGGAGCACTGCCAATCACATGGAAGTGACTTTAGGTCTTGAGCCATTTTCTTTCTTTCTTTTTTTTTTTTTTTTCCCCCCATATTACCAGTTAACAGGACAGAAATGAAGGACTCTGATACTAAAATAGTGATCAGGAATTGGTGTTATACAACTGTACTTTGAAATGTATAGACATTTTAAATCTGACTGTCATTAGCTAATGAACAAAAGGAGTTCTGGAAGTAGGGACTAGATTCCTAGTCTTACCCCTCCAAACCTGGGGCCACCAATCTCCTCCTTTTCCAGCCCTGGCATTCCTGCCTGCCCACTGCCTCAGTTCCCCTAGGGAATGTTGCCTTTTCCAGGTTATCCTGTTTGGTGCTAACTGCCAGCATGCTGGAGAGGCATGTTTACTCCCTTGGGCTAATTAAAACTTTAATCTCTGTCCTCTCACTTCCCGGGTGAATATTCCAGCAACTAAAAAATTATGCACTCAGTGTTACCATAACTCAGATGTGGTCGTCATGGCCCTGGCCACAATTAACATTTCAGTTTTTTCTGAGAGACTTCAAACTGAGTTCAAGTACCAATCCGGCTAGACCCATTAAAGAAGGGAGGTGTAGGTGGGAGATAAGCACCCATCTTTCCACTTCTGAGTGTATGTGGGAGACTAAAGTTGACTACCTCGGAAGTTTTCAAGCTAAGAGTGGAGGCAACTAATGAACATATATAGCTATATATTAGGCAGTCTGGAAGGTGGGATAGATGTTATTGCTCTCTGAGACCAAGGAAGAGTTTCTGATTTTAGACAGAACTTGTTCAGATTGGATCTCACTAAGTGAATCAGTAGAAAATTTTATAACACCATATTTTTTTTCTCTAATTTTTCCATTAAAAAAGACTGTTCATTTTTCTAATTTGAATCTTTAAATATTGTTAGTACTTCAGATCTCTCCTATGTATTTGGTCTTCACACATGTTCTTCATACGTGAATGAATTTAGTCCACTTGCTGAACAACTTGCTTCCTCAACAAAGAGCAGTTGTTACTGGATAGCACCATTCTTTAAATGTTTCTATATTATCTATTTAAATAATAATAACACAGCTGGAAACTTAAAAAAAAAATTGAGATGTGTAGGTGCTAGAACAGCAGCAAGAGATTAAAAAAAAAAAAAAAAGAGAGTGCAACAGAGAGAGAGAGAGAGAGAGATTTTTCTTCCAGTGCTGTGTTATATATTATATTTCCAGTTCACCAGAGAGAGATTAATGCAAATTCCCCAGACAGGTAAACAAGTCTGGGAAAGCACCACCCTCTGGGAAAGTTGTAGTAATTCATAATCCCAGATAAACACGGAGTTTTAAAGAGACAGTCTGGAGATTGGACTCCAGTCTTGAGAGGAATGAAGGGGACAGGCAAAGACGCAGCTTAGATCGAAGTAATAAATTTATGTGTTTATCTTTGTCCTAAAATACGAAGTAGGGAAGCTCCAGTATGGAAGATGCCTGGTGGCTATTCCACTGTGGCCTGGACCTGGATAGAAAAGGAGGAACCGTGCTGGATTCAGTCAGGCCTGCCGAACTGTAAACACAAATTGCCATAAGAGTTTAGAATGAGAATCCTGGGTTGGTGAAACCAAGCTAACCCCTTTGGAGGTTGAGAGGAGCCTCCCAGCTTGAAACCTGAGTGGGAGGCTTCAAAAGGGGCAAAGGTTCATGAAACACCAACGTCATCTGAACACCAAATCTGCTTTGCCTGTCCTGTGGGACTGCTGCTACCTCCTCCCACTGATGTAAAGCTTATATTATGATTTCCCACTCAAGATTTCTCCTCAGACAGGCAACAGCATAAGCTTGATACTTTTGACTGTGTAACTGGCACCATCTATACTATGTAAATGACCAAAAAAAAAAAAAAAACCCACCTCTTACCTGTTTCAAGATATTTAATATAAAAATGAACAATCATACAATTATAACTAGTGTATTTCGCAGGCCTATGAGCAGGCACAGAAAGAATTTATAAGCCTAAAGATATATCAGGGAAGGACAGAGCATGTAAATCGAGATCTCTGACACCCAGAACTCGCTGTAGCATGATGAACATGACATGTAACATGGGATGACTATGTGATCTCTGGTCACAAGGTAAGGAGAAAAGGTTTTGCAGCTGGGTATCTTTAAGTATGAGGATTCTAGGAGGCATGACTTCAGCTGCAGAGCCACAAAGTGACTGTAGGAACCTGCAGCATCTGCAGTGGAAACGAAGCTGCAGCATTAGTACTGCAGTGGTGCTGCAGATATGCCAAACTGTGGCTTGGATGTAGGAGGGGGAGGCATTGGTGGCTGTATAAATCCTCACACAGACAGTATAAGTTTTATAATTTAATATAAAAGAGAATAGTCCCAGGAGTCAAAATCCAGGATACCTCTTTTTACCATATGAGTGATTAACCACTGGGCTATAAAAAGAGGTTTATGTGGTTCACTGGGTTGTGAAATTGTAGTGGTCCATCTCCAACATGAGGGTCGATGTGCACTTTGTGTACTTCCTCCCTGCCCCACTCTTCATCTTCAGCCAGTGTATGGCAGGATGGCTGAGATGCTTCCCTGGATGGTGGCAGAGAGGCATGAAGATTCTTTCAGGCGGAGGAGCAAAATTAATCAAGTGCTTCCTTTGCAACTGCTGTAATCCCCAGGCTGTTATGTGAAAATTGTCCTTCTCCAGTGACTAACTCTCAGAAGGAAAACAGGAATCCTGCTCCATTACTTAAGAGAATGATTTCAAATTTCCACTGCTGGGGGAAGGGGAACAGGCTGCAGATCTCGAACAGAGGCACTTCTTGGTAGACCTGCATTGTGCACCTCAGAGTAAGTGTGTGTAATACAGGCATGTCTTCTCCAGAGTCCCCAAGCATATCTCTGTATAGAATACAGGATGCTGGGTTCATGTGACTGTGTCCCCATGCCTGTGCAGGAGACACAAGAGATTAGCTGAGTCCTTTGGATTTCACTCTAAGGTCTGCAAATGGAACAGTTAGGTTCTTTGGTGCCTCATTTATAAATATCTACTCACTACCTGGAACCAAGGTGTGTTCTTTTTAACATCAAACACAGTGTTTGAAGCACAGTTACACGTGGAATTAGAACACATCTAGGAATACAATTCATAGAAATAAATTTGATGAAATTTAGCACTTTCTCACTTTGTAGATGTCTCTAAAGCAATAACAGTTTTCTCAAATGCATATGTTAGTCTACATTGTAGACTTGGTCATTGTAGGCTTTGGTGTACAAGTTGTTTAATAGCACTTTGTTATACAAATGGTCTCATGTGATGTTTTTAATCAGTAAGTTCTTTGGTCCAGTTTCTGGACAGAAGACCAAACAGACTAATCTTCTTTGTTCAAAAAGTAGGTCAGATTAGAGATTTTAGCACCTTGTTCTAAAAATATCTTTGCCGCAGAATTAAAGAATTAAAGAAACATTAACATAGCTTGCAAATAAATATATATATATATATATATAGAGAGAGAGAGAGAGGGTGGTTCTTCTTGCACTTCCCTGCTTATTCAGGATCAGGTGCTATCTGCCACCCCACTCCAACTTTGTGCCAGATGAGGTAGCATTTGCAACACCTGCAGCTGCCAGAAAGCCTTCAAAGAGGCATAAAGCCAACATAAACTTTTTGTTATGTATGCTCCGTGTAATTCAGTATAAATGTGATCGTTTGCCCAAAGCTAATCTGTATTATATTTGTACTGTTGGGTCACCTAGTAATGATGATGCTCTGTAACAGAAGTCATGAAAGCAGAACGTTATTTGCTCAGCGATGGAATGAAAAGGAAATAGAACACAGTGCAAACAAAACAGAAAATAATTATAAAAACTACAGGAGCTTAGGAATGCTAGAGACATCCTTATGAATATGTGTGTACAGTGGGACTGCATTTAATATACATATCTGGTGCATTCCCTGCACAGACACTACCTATACAAGCAGAAGGCCCAAAGAATCAATCTTGCTACATGTGGAAGATGTGTTGATGGAAGTCAAACACATCTGAAACTGAACCTACCACATACTGGATGTGAGGATCTCCTCAAAGTTGGACCCAGGCCTCTGCATGTGTGAGTTTCCTCTTGGAGAGTCCACTCTAGTATCTGTGTGATTTGTTCTTCACATGCATATATATGTGTGGGCAGATGTATACTATTTCACTGATTCCAACTGGGAACATCTGTACCACCTTCCTCTCAGAACAGAATATAAATTGCATGAAAGTAATAAACACTGAATTTACCTTAAGTACATTTTCACAGCTTTATAGTATTCGCTGGACACCAGCAAAATGAACACATTTTTTCTTATTTTATGTAGTTAGCTTTTTGATAACACCTTGGAGTTTCAGTCCATTTGTTCAGAAAATCCATTTTGTCAGCAAACTTCTCACAAATATAGGACAATTCTTCCTCTTCTTCATCTCTTTCTTCACCTATCTCTACACAATCACATCCTTAAACCTGCCTTACGATCAGTGAAACCTCAGTGTTACTGCACTACCCTAGCGTAGCTTCTAATGGGCACCACTTGGAAAGTGCCTTAGGTTGGTACTCTGCTAAGTCTGTTCCATTCTAGATAAAACAAATCAAGGCCAAACAAACTTCAATGCCCTACAGGTGTGGATTCTGATCACTTCTTTATTCACAGAAAAATAAATAAATAAATAAATAAATTGAGTAAAAGTTGCTTGTGGATAAGGTAAGCAGAAGTTTTTAAAAAAAAAAAAAAAAAAAAAAAGTGAAGCCAGTAAAAGTAACTCAGAGAAAACAGATTTTTTTTCCAATGTGCTCTATTTGTTTGAGGTTAGTGGTTAAATAGAGAAGATTTATATCAGAGTTTCCACTTAATAAAAGTATTTGCATGGATGATCTCTGTTTAGTAACTATTAGCAGGGATTTTGCAAAATGTAATTCTCGGAAAAACAGTAGGCCATCTTACCGAGGCTTTTATCAAAAGTTCATGAAACCAGTGGGTGTTGATTGTGACAGAATATGAATGGCACTCTTGATTTCTGTTTTTATAGGGTGAAAGAGCAATGTATTGCTGGAGGAACTAAGACATTTTTTATTCAAAGAGCAAAAGTTGAGTTTTTGACCTTAATATGATATATATGTAGAAAATAAGCAACCACAAAATTCCACTGTAGAGCAGATGTGATAACTTACAGGAAATATGAATTCAGAGAATTTTTTATGATTTTACTGTAATACATTTATGAAATCTTTAGAGAAGACCAAACTGAACAAAGGAGAGAAAGGTTACAGGTAAGACAGACATCTCTTTTAGATACATGCAAATTAACAAATTAGCAAATTAATTGAAGTTGACTCTATGTGTTCAGACCTGCCTACAAGATGGAGTTGCTGCCTCACTCCCCTACCAGCAGTATAGGACTTCTGCACTTCCTGTAGTCAGACTCAGGTCCCCTGCTGAATCTGTTCTTGTGAACCCCTTGATTGTCCATACTGTCCTTAGTCAGATTCCTTGCTTTACACTTTTCCTGGGTTCCTGTCTTGTCAGAAGTCTTGGTTATTTCTTCTGTTTTCCCTCCTCTCCCTAGGGGGGAGAAAAAAAAAGCCAAAAGGCAATTAGACTGTAAGTACTGGCAATTAATTAATTAATAGCTAGTGAAATTATAGATCTGATTCACTGTTAATGAAGCAAATATCATTTGTCAAGACACCTCATGATATCATGAACAATAAACTAGAATGATGTGAAGTCAACAAGGGCACACAGTAAATGGATTATAAACTACCTAAATGGCAGGTCTGTGAATACAGCCAGAAGCAGACAGTAATTGTTGAGCAAAATCCCACAGTGATAATCCCTGACCCTAATGTTAATTTACATTTTAATTCATGAATTAAAGGAAAAAAAAAAAATAAAGCAGTTATCAGTATAGTTTACTTTTGGTACAAGTATGAAAGGACTGGTGAGAAAAGTGAAATGGCTGGATCACAGACAATATCTTAGTTACTCAGGTAATGATATGGTATTCATCACAATTAAAAGTGGAATCATGTTTTTAAGCACAAAGAATACAAATGGTTCTCCCAGGACTTGAGAGAGCAAACAAAAAGAGGGTCCCTCTACTGGATTTCAGGATCCTGGTGGATGAAATAACCTCAAATACTGGCAGTATCCAAAGGGATCATGGAGCTCATTGACATGTAAACAAAGTGATAAAGGTTCGAAGTGGGAAGATTCCTCTGTGATGTGCTGCAGCTGAATCAGAGCTATCTGACCTGAAGCAGGAATTAATATGAAGCAAATCAGTTGCCTTTGTTATGTATGAGGTCAGATGAACAGTCCCTTCTGGTCCTAAAATATATTAATTTATGTACGGAAAAAAAAAGATGTGTAATTCATCTATGCTGAAAGGTTCAAAGGCATAAAGAGAATAGCAATTAATTTTGTGATTATTACTTTGACTAAAAAAACCTGCAAAAAAATTCTTAACAATTCTTCAGATGATTCAAGGTTTTCAAAGCTGGACATTTCAATAAGACAATTGTTAAAATTTCTCATTCTCTTCCTTTTATTTTGTTTGTTTCTCCTACGTTTCTCAGCGAGTAAATATTTGGGAGTTCTGCTCCATTTCTGGTCTTTTTTTTCCCCCTTTTCATTCCCAGAAAGTCCTCACTAGAAAAGGTTACAGAGTAGTTAAAGGAAAAATGAAACTCTGCATCTGGCAGGCCCTGGTTCTTTTCCCCCAGCACCGCTCAGAGCTGCTCTGTCTCTCCCCAGCTGCCAAGACCCACATGGGCAAGGGCAGTCAGGAATGAGGCAGACACCAGTAGTTCAGTTCCAGCAACACCTTCCCTCTCCTCCGCACAACCTCCCTGCCGGTGGCCAGAGGGTAGCTTAGCTTAGGAGCTCCTCCTGCAGACCTTCGCCACCTGCAGATTTCCCTAACGAGAAGGAATCTGGAAGCTTTATGGGGTGATTCATAGTGGCCAGAGCAGTTTGGAAAATCGAGGTGTTTGCGTTGCTCTCCTTTTCCCCGGCTTGAATGAAGTGTTACATTGAAAATGTAAATGCTTTCAAATAAAGAACTTTAGAAGGTCATACATGGCTGCAGAATGAAATCCAGGCTGCTGTTTTCACGAGGCCGATGAAAGGACCAACAGTTATTTAGATGATTATCACATACCAGGTCATAATCATATTCTCGAGGGTTACAAAAAGTCATTCAGGCAGTGTGTGGATACTCAGAATGGAAAGTTTTCTTGAGAGCTGTCTGGAAGATGGTGGGGGGATGCAGAGCCTGCAATTAGACACATTTAGGAGTAATTTTATCAACAACTGGATTATGATTCTGAGGCAGAAAAATCACTCCAGTCCTTCTGAATGTAATTTAAAAAAGCCCTAGTATTCAAAAGGAAAAAAGGTATCAGACAGCAAGTTTCCTTGAACTAATACAATCTGGGATTGAGGAATTAGGAAGGTGTTTTATATGGATTTTTGTGGTTTTCAGCTGGGTGGCCAAAGTATACTACATTAATTTTAAGTCTGCACTTACAGACTGTAGCAGCATGGAGAGTAAACAATTAAGTTTGTTTGCTTTCTGAATTGTGATATTCTGGGTGTTTCATTCACTTAAAGGTATGTTGATAGTATTTCACACCTTTGCAGTACCTGTCACTCCAAGATCTCAACCACTTTACAGTAATTAATCACTGAAACCCTTCCCTCCTCTGTAAGGAAAATATGATAATGATGGAAATGCAAATATTTAATGCATTCTAATAAAAAAAAAAGAAAGTAATGGAGAATTTAAAAAAGCAAATCTTCTATAATAGGTAAGTAGTATAAATCCTGTTCTGCATATGGAGGAATGAATAGCAGTGAAAGTGATCATCATGGCCGGTTAAAAGCAATGCAAAATAGAAGAGCTACAAACACTGAAGCAGTAACCACAGCTGGGACTAAAATTCTGAGAAATGCCCAGTACCCACTAATTCCTGTGCTTCTCTGCATAAATACCCAAATAAAAACAGGCAAAGGTGTAGTTTGTTAGGGAAAAAAAAAAAAAAAAAAAAGCCTTCTCCCAATTCTACTCTTTAGCTTCCAAACAAGGGTTCTTGCCAGCCAGGGATGTGAAGGATGTTAAAACCTTGTTTCTGCTGCAATAGTAATAGGAAAATGTGGTAAGGAAAGGCTGACAGAGAGCATATGCTGCTCCAGGCAATGCTAATGAGGAGGCCACTCATTAGCACAGTAGCCTTCCCCGTCATAAATCTGCCTCTGATTTGTTAATGTTTGCTAATATGTAGTTTACTGTAATAAATTAGAATAAATTGTACTAGCTAAATTGCCTGTGAAGTTTCAGTTTCCCTTTGCAAGACTGGAGCTGCCTACTGGGTTCATTTGCTTGTTCCACTCCTTGCTGCTCTGTTTTGTGTGGGGTTTTGCATCCTCTGTCTTGAACTGTGAGTTACAGATTCAAACATACCCAGGAGTTCCAAGCAAAGCTAGATTGAAACCATTCAGTTTCATCTGGTTTCATGCTGAAATCATGCAAAACCAGTCATGCTATTCTTATAAAAGATAATTAATCAAATTAGCTAAGCCAGGCTTCTGAGGAGCTTCCAGCCAACCTGGATTGAGAACACGGTACGTGGATCCAAACAAGGGCATTACAGTGAGACCAAACTATCTCGGGAACCTCATGGTCTTTTACCTGTGCTCATACCCATTTCCTAGATCCATATGCTTCCATCAGCACGCTTGACCTTATGCTGAAATCTAGACAGATACACAGTACTGAAATTTCTTTTTGTTTGGAATGAAATTTGGTGTTATACTAAAAGCAGAAGAAATATTCTACTTCCTTGCATTGGCTGTGAATTCTCTTAGTCTCTTTCTGCTGACACTTATCTGATGAATTGGTAAGCTGGTTCAAAAACTGCACTAATAGAAAATGGTTCTTTCATTTGGTTTTGATTTGGTTTTGGTTTGTTTCAGTTTTAACATTGTGCTGACCCAGCAAGTTGAATCAGCTCACTTAAGAGTCAAACAATTTAATCTAAAGTCAGTGAAACACATGGAGGAGATGCAGAAGGAGCATAACATCACAGGACTCTGGAGATGCTATTGGACTGACTTATTTGTAATGATTCACATCTTCAAAATCCTAAATCTTATTTCAATAGACTGCAATAAGAAATATGTCTGTTTAAATATCACTACCATAATCCAGGTGTAATAAGTAAGGCATGAATATACAATAGTGTGGTAAGTGTGAAGCTTTAGTGGCCATGAATCATTTTACCTGACAATACCAAAGATATTTCAGGTAATTATTTTATGGTGGTTTACAGAGATTGTAAAAATGTATGAGCAGAATCTGTTATAGTCTTTTTCTTGTGAGGTCAGGTGATGGAAGACAGAGTGCTGTGTCCATCACTGTCTACCTATCCTATTTCACAGTAGGAAGGTACCTACAGAGTAGATATCTATATGCCTAAGCTCTCTTTATAATCCTTTGAAATCTAGACACTATAATCAATGGAATCTAAGATGTGATTCATCCCATCCTAAAATGACTGTGTAAAATAAATGCAATGAACTGTGCTTTAAATTTACTTATTTCTCTCCACTGGAAATAAAGGAATCATAAAGTGACCACCTCTGTGTTGTTACTTAGACTGTTTTGTATAGTTTTTTACACTGAAAGACTTTGAACTTTGAAGACAAAACAAATGTCTCCCATCAGATATACAGAGAAAAGTAGGAGCACTAGAAACTAATAAAATGAAAATTAAACTGATGTGTGCTTATTCTATATAAAAAGTATTCTGTATAAAAAGTATTCTCAGGATGTTTTAAAAGTTAAATTAGCATCAGGGCCCCTAAAATAATTTTAAAATAATTGGAAATCTTCTGTTTTTAACTCCAGAAATCTCCTATCTGTGGCATAATAGACAAGTCATATTTCTCTGGTAAACAAGTTTATTATGAGCTCACTATTATCTGGTCAATGGTAAAATATTACAAGTGTTGGTTGAGCTCATGACTATATTTATAGCAGTCATTGTTCCTGTGGGCTTTAACGAAGTCAGAGAGAAAACAGTCACAGATCAAACACAGATCTTTAAAATCTTTTGCCACAATCCCTTTTTCAGTAAATCAATAAAGTCTTTTTTTTTTTTTTTTTTTTCAAAGATTGTCAGCTACTCTCCTCAAAAGTAAGAAACAATATAGGAAACTAGATTTATAAAAAAAGACATGC